>PVIY010000263.1:0-233833 GCA_004026745.1 Myrmecophaga tridactyla | reverse complement strand
AAAAAGAATGGTCATAGCCCAAATACCCCTAAAGAGTGGAATAGGAAGATCAGAGGTAGTGGTGGAGTTACACAGAGAAGATAGGGCTTAACAAATAAGTATGATTGCTGAATCATTAAATTGATATTTCTTTTAGTCTCCAGTATCTTAGAGCAGTTAAAAGTAAAAATCTAAAATTATGGAATTGTAGCCCATAACAAACTCTGAAATCTATTCTACAAGTAATTGTTGTGCTGTGCTTTGAAATTTACTGTTATTTATATATATATTATTTTTCACAAAAATAGAAAAAAAGTAGATTGTGATGATAAAAAATGCATTTATTGCTTCTAGCCTCCTATATCCCAGAGCAGTTGAGGGAAAAATCTGAAAGAATGGTATGGTAATCCATGACAAACTCTGGGATCTGTCCTATAACTACTTGTTGAAGAGTCCTTTGAAAACTATTGCTTTTTCCTTTCTTTGCTTTGTATATATGCTATGTTATACAATAAAAATGTTAAAATATTTGTCTTTTCATTTCTGACTTACCTCATTCAACATTATGTCCTCAAAATTCATTCACCTAGTTGCATGTCTCACAAATCATTCCTTCTTGCAGCTGCTCAATATTCCATTGTATGTATAGATCATAGTTCGCCCTTCTGTTCATCAATCAACATATCCTTAGGCCACATCCATCTATTGCAAATTGTGAATACTGCTATCACAAACACTAGAGTGCAAATGTCCATCCATGTCCCTTCTTCCAGTTCTTCCAATTATATGCCTAATAATGCAGTTGCAGGATCATGTGGCAACCCTATACTTACCCTCCTGTGGAACCACCACACTGCCTTGCCAAGGGGCTGCACTAAACTTCTTCCCTACCAACCGTGAATAGGTATATCTCTCTCTCTCTCCGCATTTTCTTCAGCACTTGTTTCTTTCTGTTAATTTTTTTAAATTTATTTTTCTTTCTGTTAATCTTTAAACAGTTTTATTCACACATCATACAATCTACCCTAACTAAACAATCAATGGCTCTTGTTATAATCTCACAGTTATGCATTCACCACCATAATATATATGCGTGTATTTCTATTTCTTCCACAAAGAAAGAAAAATAAAATGAATAATAAAAAAAATAGATAGAATAAACAATAACAACAACAACAACAAAGCCATATACATCCCTTTTATACCCCTCTTAGTGACATTTAGCTTTGGTATATTGCCTTTGTTACAATTAATGAAAGCATATTATCATGTTACTGTTAACTATAGACCCTAATTTGTATTGATTATATTTTTTCACATACCATCCCATTTTCAACACCTTGCAATGTTGATTTTCATTTATTCTCCCTCATATAAAAACTTTTTATATTTGTATATTTAATCACCATCATTTCTTTCCCTATCTGCCCGTAGTGTTCTCTTTGTTTCTTGTAGAGCAGGTTTCTTGTTTACAAACTCAGTGTCTGGTTGTCTGAAAATATTTTAAACTCTCCCTTTTTTTTTGAAGGAGAGCTTTGCCAGATATAGAATTCTTGGTTGGCATTTTTTGTCTTTCATTATTTTAAATATATCATACTACTGCCTTCTCGACCCCATAGTTTCTACTGAGAAATCCACACATAATCTTATCAAGTTTCCCTTTTATGTGATGGATCACTTTTCTCTTGTGGCTTTCAGAATTCTCTCTTTGTCCTTGACATTTGACAAAATGGTGGGTAAGTGTCTTGGAGTAGGTCTATTCAGATCAATTTTTGGGGGGGTACTGTGGTTCTTGCATCTGTAAATTTTGGGGGGAGGTGCATAGTCTGGGAATCGAACCTGGGTCTCCCGCATGGAAGATAAGCATTCTACCACTGAAATACCCACGCACCCCTTGCATCTGTAATATTATGCCTTTCAGAAGAGTTTGGAAATTTTCAGTGATTATTTCCTCCATTATTCCTCCTGGGACACCTATAACACATATATTCATGCGCTTCATGTTGTTATTCAATTCCTTGAGACTCTGCTCATATTTTTCCATTCTTTTCCCTATCTGATCTTTTGTGCATAGGATTTCAGATGTCCTGTCCCCTAGTTCACCAATCCTTCCTTCTGCCTCTTCAAATCTGCTACTGTAGGTATCCATTGAGGTTTTTTTATGTCCTATATTTTGCCTTTCACTCCCATAATTTCTGCAATTTATATTTTTAAGCTTTTGAGTTCTTCTTTATGAGTACCCAGTGTCTTCTTTATATCCTTCATCTTTTTTGCCATATTTCCCCTCAACTCATTGATTAGATTTTAAATTGATTTAGAAGATTTGTTTGAATAGCTCTAATTAGAAATTTCAACTCCTGTATCTCATTTGAGGTGTTAGTTTGTACCTTTGATTCAGCCATATCTTTGTTCTTCCTTGTATGACGTGTGATTCTTTGCTGATTTCTAGGCATCTGATGTCCTTGATTAGTTCAGTCTGGAGGTTGCTTTCTCTCTAGGGTTTTCTTATTGGCTTTTTTCTCTACCTGTCCTTTGATATTCCTAGAATAAGTTCTAGCATACCTCCTGTTTAACTGAACAAAATTCTTCAGCTTTATTTTTCTGGTTCTTGCTCTGCCTATATGGAACCTTCATTTTTTAGGAGGGTCTCTCCAGATATGATAGACCCCAATCAGATTTTCCCAACATGACTGGCTCAGGAAGAGGGTGTAATCAGTATCAAGTTTCTCTGAGGATGAGACCCCACAGTTGCCAGTCTTTCCTGAGAAGTCTTTTGACTCTGTGCTTTTTCTATCCTGCCCAGCCTGTGGTGCTTGTCAGCAGCTTCCCACTGGTTTAAACTGGTGTGGTGCCTCTAGTTTTCAACAGACCTGTTCTTCCCAGCAGGATGGTTGACAACAAGGCTGAGACAGCAGGCAGGCTTACACTGTTTCTATTTTCCAGCTCCTGGTGTGTGAATTCTCTGAATGAGAGCTGCCACTAGTACTGGGCCCTGTTCCCACCCCCATCCCTTTATCCTGGGGGAAGATATGCTCTTTAGGGAATTATCTCCTTTACTTGACAAGTTACTTTGTCTCTCAGACTTATCTTAGCTCTGCTCTTGCCTGAGTCAGTGCTGACAATTGAAAATGTCTAAGATTTTTTTCATTTTATTTAATGGACTGCTAAAAAATTTATATTTAAAAAAATCCTTCAACCATATTCTGAACATTACCAAGAGTTTATTCTACAAAAATGAGGAGAAATGAGATTTCATGAAAGGGGAAATAGGCACACAAAACACAGGAACCTGAAATATATACAGGAAGATTGTAACTTCTCTTATTGGGGTTTACATAAAGCAAAACTACAAGAATCATTACAATATTTTGACCTCAAGCTTATTAATCTGATGTATTTCATGAGCAATTAAATTACTTTTATCTAAATGTCTGGAAAGAACATTTTTCAATAAATATCCATATTATTTTAAAATATTTTAATTATTTCAAGGTCATTTTTATAAAGTCTGTTTTAATACTCTTTTACTTATAAAATAGAATTTTTGAGGTGCAGTAATTTGCAATTTTTAAGTAATACATTTTCTATATATAGTAATTACTGAATGTAAGGATAATGCACAAATATCTTGAATATGTTATATATGATTTGGTAAAGCAAAAAGAACATTATGCAAGTTTTAAAAGTATAATTTGTTACAGAGTTTCACAGGGCCAGTAAATCCAATTTCATGCAATTTTTTTCATTGTTAATTGTTTAGCCAGCAATTTAAAATACATTGCAATGAGTCGCTCAATTTCTATTAGAGCATTGTTTCTCAATGAATAAAGAATTGCATTAGAATTAGCAAAGAGCCTTGTTAAAAATGCAGTTTTTGCATTAATATATATATATTTATACACATTTTATACATATTTTTGCATATGGTATGTCCCAGGATTTTTTTTTTTTTAGCCAGCTTTATTGAGGTTAATTTACAAATAACAAAATTTCCAAAATTAAAGTATACATTTCCATGAGTTTGGGCAAATATACTTATTCTTGTAATCACAACCACAGTTACGATAGGAAATATTTGCATCACCCTCTGAAAATGCCTCAAGTCCTCTTGCAGTTTAAATCCCTCCTTCTACTCCCAGCCTGGCTAAACACTGATCAGCTTTGTATAACTGCAATTTTACTTTTACAGAATTACATATAAGTAAAATCTTATCTTATATAGATTTTTCCCTTTTAATTTTAGACATTCTAGGGGGTGTGCAGTGATATCTCACTGTCATTTTATGCTGTATTTCTCTAGTGCCAATGATGTTGGGAAACTTTTTGTGTGCACATTTGATATTCATAGATCTTTGGTGATATTCATAGATCTGCTCAAATGCTTTAATTTAATTTAATTTATATCTAGTTGAGTTGTATTTTCTTATTGTTAAATTGTAAATGTTCTTACATAGTCTCAGTTAAAATGCTTTACCATTTTACCCAGATGAATGTGTATCTGCTAAAGAACAAAAGTTTTCTGTTTTGATGAAGTTCAATTTTTTTCATGATTTCTTGGTTGATGTGTGTTTTTGACATAGCACATAAAAATATTTCTCCTATGCATTACACTAGCAGTTTTCTGGAGTCAGCCTGTACATTTAACTCTATGATCTACTTTGAGCTAATTTTTGTAAATGGTACAAGATATGAGTTGGGGTTACTTTATTTTATTTTTTATCCTGGACAGCCCCTAGATCCTAACCATATGTTGAAAAGACTATCTATCCAAAATGAAGTACCTTAACATCTATATTAAAAACAAATTGAGGGTGGTGTGACAGTGGCTCAGTGGCAGAATTCTCACCTGCCATACCAGAGACCTGGGTTCTATTCCCCAGTGCCTGCCCATACGAAAAAAAAAAATTGAACAAATATACGTGGAAGATTAGGTTTCACTGATCTGTTAAGTGAATCCTTATACAAATGTCATCTTACCTTAGTTGTTATAGCTTTCCTTAAATCAGGTAGAGTAAGTTTTCCAACTTTATTATTCCTCTCAAAATTATTCCTTTGTCTCTTCCAGGCTTTTTGCATTTCCATGTAAATTTTAGAATCAACTTGTCAATTTCTATAAAAATTTCCATAAAATTTTTTTTGCAGGTGCATTAAATCTGCAGATCAGCTAGGAGAGAATCGATGTCTTAAAAACTTGAGTCTTCTGATTCATGAACACAGTATTTGTCTCTATTTAAGTCTTCCTTAATTTCTCTCTGCCATATTCTGTAGTTTTTTATGTGCAGGTCTTGCCCGTGATTTGGTAAATTCATCCCTAAATATTTCATGATGTGCAGTGCTATTGAAATATGGAAATATCTATATATATTCAGGCTTGTGTAATTTCTAATAGTCTGTTGTCATTCTTATCTTTGTCTTTTGTAAATGGTATGTCTTTGCCTTTTGGAGCTTTACGATTTGCTTCTCATTACTACTTTGCAGCAATTTACTTAAAATGGGACCTGATGTGGTTTTCTTTATTACTTTTTTCTTCTTCTTCTTCTTTGAACATCTACAGCATGTGATTTATAATTTTCCCCAAATTTGGAAAATTTTTGGCTGTTATTGCTCGGAGCGCAGCCATCTCCCAGCTCTTGCCTTTCCAACTCCTTTTCCCCTCTTGCTTGAATGTGTGCCAATGCTTCAGTGTTTCCATTCTGCAGCCCCTGGGGTCTTAGCAGCCCGGAAATTCTTACTGGCAAGGTGTCCTCCCCCTGGGTTATAAATACCCACTCTCAGTCTCTGAAATGAAGCAGCATACGCGGAGCCACCATCCACAGAACCTGACGTGAGCAGCTGGCTTCCTTAGGGGACCCGCCATGATGGGATTTGTCCCCTGTGCTTTGGACCCATTGTGTTTCGTAGGTATAAAGAGGTCGTTTACTGAAAGATTCTCTTATGCCTGAGCCTGTGTTCCTATGATAGGCCATATAGAAATTTGCTCTGTGATTATTTCTTTCATTGCTTTTGTTTGTTTCTCCTCCTGCCTCAACCTCTTTGGGACTTCATTCACACATACAGTAGAGCACCTGATATTGTCCCAAGTTTATGGATGCTTCTTACTTTTGGTTTTCAGTTTTTCCGTTGTTTTCTTCTTAACCTTTGTGCTTTGTATTTTATCATTTCCATTACTATGTCATCAAGTTTAATTATCATTAAATTTAAGTGTCTAAATTGCTGTTAACATTATACAAAGTATTTTCATTTCAAATTTTGTAATTTTATCTCAAGAAGCCCTCTAAGGTCAATTGTTTTGTATCATCCATGTCTCTCCTCATTATATTCATCTTTTCCAGGAATGTATCAGGTGATCCATGATGTCTCTTTATATGGCTGATAAGAAAGCAAACTGTTCTCAGCCATTTATGAACTCCAGGAATGGTTGGCCTACCGAAATCTATCCTCATGGAATTTTCTACTATACATATGCAGATCAATAATCAGCCAAAATTCTGAGATTCCTTTTTACAAATCTCTGAAACTTTCTATCTATATAGCTCAGTCATCTCTGGTATGCTTTCCAACAAATTCTAGCCATCTCAGCCTCCAAAAATTCTGTTCTCTGCTTCCTCAATTCATTGAGAATGCTGGTTTCAATTAAGGTTTCCCCTTCTTCAGCTGCATCTGAAAACTGTCCACAGTCACTAGTTTCTGGCAATTCTTGGACTCAATCCATCTCACACTTCCTGTTTATTTCTTTGTTTTCCTTGTTTTGTTTTATTGCTTTTTACTAAATACCTGGGATCAGATTTCTGTGATGCTTATTTTCTCATATTTAATATGCATTGTTTCATATATTTGTACAGTTTGTAGTTAATGAGGATAAAAGGATAAACTTGTTTCCTGTCATTACAGTCAGAAGTACATTACAGTCAGAAGAAAATAAAACTCTTTAATATTTATCCTAAATAGTGTAACAAAATATTTCCCATAATCCAGTTAGCAGATAATTTTCAATAATCTGTGATGAAATGATAATAAAAACAATGTATTGAGTTTTAATACAATGAGTTTAAATACAGTCAATTCATAGAACTCTGATATCCAAAATTATAGATTCACTAAGCACAGTGATTGAGAATATTTACTTTAGGATCAGAAAGACATGATTAAAAATTTGGCTTTCCCACTAGTTATCTATGTAACAAGAATCTAGTCAATTTTCAAGTGGAAGTAACAATATCACCTACTACATGGTTGAAGGGAGGATTATTCTGAGCTGATGCATATACAAAGCTTAGTGCCCAGCATGATGTAAAGATTAAACAAATGTTAGCTATTGTAATTCCTTTTAGACTTTTTTTAATATTGCATTATTGTTCTTGGTAACCCTGAATTACTAGTCTGGAAAAAATGTGTGAGCCATAACTTTCTTTTTAAATTCTTTTCCAGGAGACTTTTTCCTTTTTGTAATATATCACATTATACCCTTTTATAATATATAATATAATTATATGATATATACACATATAGTCATATCTATATAGTCATACCCATATGATATAGACATATAATTATATACAATTATATTCATATACATGAGATATATATATAATTATATATATTATAATATTTTGGTTTCTAAGTGGTCTCCAGATATACCTCATTTCACAGTGTAGGCTTAATTAAAATGAGGCAAGATTGAAGACCTGAGATAAAAAGTGAGATTTTGAAATATATTAGAAATATCAAAAACATCTCCACAAAAGGGAAAGAATTAATGTGAATGTGGGTAAAATACTGTTGCCAGGTTACTAGTTTCAAATTTGCAGACTCTTTTGCATAAACCACATTTCTACCTCTGTTTTCACCCTCAATATTTTGTTACTCCATTCTGTGAACTTTTCACATATGTATGTATGTGTTCTGAGCTACAGTTATTCATGCATATACCTTTTTTCCCTGCTAGACTTCCTTGAAGGCAGAAACCAAATCCAAATGTATTTATATCTTCCACACTTAACAATGCCTGTCTCATAGTGTGCACTTTTGAGAAACTCACATGTAAGCTTAGGACAGTGTGGCAATAGTCAGAAGACTTTCCAATATTTTTTGATACTTTACTATACCATCTTTAGTATATTAATTAGGGATGCTTATAATAGCACATAATGAAATATCTACTGATGGCTTAAACAAATGAAACAAAAAACAGGGCACATCTGTTCTTTATGGACATTGCTCTCAGTTTAAAGAAGAAGATCTGACCAAGAATTGCTATATAAGACTTACTTTGTATTTTAAAGCCAAGAAATGTCTTATTTTAAGACTTTTTATTATTTGTTTTTCCTAATCATTTATGGGATGTGTGCTCACTGCTTGACTGCGGGGAATAAGAAATTTACCTTTCTTGATTTTGAACAAATACAATAAGCACACATTTTTTTAGCTAGGGAAAAAATGAAGGAAATGGCAACCACAGTGTTTAAAAATTAACCTGCGATGTCCCAAATTATTCTGTAGAGGGCAATTATGTTAGAGCAAAAAGTATTTTAATATTATCTCTTCTTTTACAAATAAAACAGAAGCTATTTTCTGAACATGTATAAATAAACAAATGAGAGTTAATTATATCTTTGAAAGTAAAACCTGGGAATTCTTGTTAAGCCCAAGGAAATAAAACTGACTAGCATATAAGATGGAAATATGTGTGATTATTTGTTACATCAAACTTATAAAAAAAAAGAATTTCCCCCTTATGGGCTGTTGCAATACTTCTAGATGTTTGATAAATGTACTATAAAATTCCTGTCACTATTTAAATGTGTGGGTCTTATATCTAGTTATTTTAATTACGGTTCTTCAGAAATGCAAATTTTGTACAGCAAAACGTCAATGGCTAGGTCTGGTCCTCTATAGTTTTCAATCTGCCAAGATTTACAAAATAAAAATATGTCCTGTTGCAAGAGTGTACATGGGTCTGCAGCTATGTGTTAGTGTAAATACAAATTCTCAGAAAACTGTAGGAACAAACATACATTAGGAATAGAATTTGCTTATACTAAGCAAATTAACTATGGCTCTTTCCCATTTGATTTCAAAAAGAAACATTAAATAATACAGATGTATTATGTGTAACATATATTTCCCCTGAATTAAATATGTTCATATACATATCACTTTCAAGAGATCACAGAAATTTAAAAAATAGTGAAAGTATTGTTAGTGATTGCTTTTTGCATTGGTTTTATGTGATGTTTGCTGATTCCAGGAAATGGTGATGTTTTATTTCACATCACCAGAATTGTAAATAAGATAATGATATGCACCACAAACTGATTTTTGTGAATGAAACTTGATTTAAATCAGGGAGTACAAGAAACAGAACATTCAATATGAAATTAACAACAGGATTTACGAGTTGCTTTTCTGCATATAAGAATAAATTGGTCTGTTCAAACTGTACAGAATATTTTCATGTAAATGGTATCAGTGTGAATAAGTAATGGTTTTCTAGATAACTTATGCTTTGTATTACAAATAGCCTGTATTTATAGTGATTATGTATCAAGAGAAATGAAACAGTACCTGCAGTTTAAATGTATGCAATTTATTAGTTTGGGCATGGATTCAATTTATATGTCATATTGACTTACCAGAATATGCTTGGTTTATGCAAAGACTTTATTATTTCTGCAAGAGAAGCAGAGTAGCTATTTTCTTCAGAATTTAAGTTTAGAATTTACAAACTTCTACTCTGATCATTTATGACTAACAGTGAAATGTGAAATGTTTTTCCCACATCAGTTATTTTCCACATTGTGAGAAAAGATTGAAACAAACTAATATAAAATCAGTTAATCAGAATTTATTTTGTGACGTATAGTAGCTGAGTCATATGTGAAACCTATGTAACATATACTAATCAACAAAATATTACTTAAAAATTATTTTTAAAATTTGGCTTCTTTTCCCTCTTTACTTTTGTCTAATATATATAGCCCTATTCAATCATTAAAAATAAAGACTTAATGCAATTCCTAGAAAGGTGGGGCCATAGCAAGAGGTGTCAAAAAGAAATACAAATACCATTCTTATTAAATTAAAAGAATACTTAGAATGATTTTAAGTATTTTATACTCAGTAGATTACAAATTAAGTATATCATAAATCATTCAAATTGCAACCATAAACATTACCTTTTACTTAATCCCAGAAATTAGCTTATAAAGTGTATTTTGTTTTTAAATAATCTCTTCAAGCCTATTAGTAGCGTGTGTAAGGATTGGGAAATGAAGAATAATATATTCATTATTATTAAAAATAAACTCTTAATTCAATTATGGATATTAAATGTAGATTAAAAACCTCAGCCTGCATTTCAGATATCTGAGAATTTTGCTCTGGTTTGGCTGAGTACTTCTTATCAAAGCAACCTTCTTGAAGATAATATATATTCAGGGACAGGGTAGCTATTTGAAGGCACTAAAGAGCTAAAAATAATGAACAGAAAAGCTGGCAGAAGCTAGAAGGGAATTGACACTTGAAGAAGAGAAGAGTGGTAGTTAAGCTTCTCATGTTTTATGGCCTTAGACTGAGAGCAGACCCATTTCTGCACACTGCAGGACAGTGAAGACTGTAATGGAAAACCCACAGTCAAGATGACTTAGAGAACGAGGAAATAGAGTTTAGATAGAACTACAGCTATAGTAAAATAGAAGGGGAAACTCTCAGGAAGGAGAAAGCCAGTAAGGGTGAAAGTCAGAGAAGGAAAGCACAAATTCTGTGTGTAATCATTATTCAAATGTCTGGCTGAGCCTTGGACCATGCATGTGTGGAGCTAATGCCAAGCAACCCAGGTAAAAGAACTGAATTGAAATTTTGACTGCCATTCACAAGAGGAGAGACAAGTTTTATAGTTTGCTTTCTCCTCAATTGAAAAATCAATGCTCTTAGTAAGAACATAATAGAATCCAGAGTTTCTACAACGTATCATTCGCAATGTCCAAGATGCCATCCAAAACTACTCATTGTACAAAAAAATCAGGAAAGAAATTCATTCTCAAGAGAAAAGTCAAAACATTTGTAATAAAAACTATTGCAAATGAAAATTCTAGTACTAAAAAATATAATATCTGAAATATTGTCTAAAATATAAAATGCATAAATCCCAGATCCATCAAAGCATTCAGGATATGTTGTTCCTTCTCAAAACTCCAAAAGTAATTCATACAGTCCCAGTCAAATTTTATTAACTTAATATGCTTATCTTAAAATATAATATAGAAATAATAATATAAATGTCATGAAAAATGGAGTAGATATATACCAAATTCCCCTTCATGTCTTAGGACAGTGAAGAAAGACAAACCATTATGCTTTGTTTACCAAATCTTGAGTCAGTTTTATCAGATTTTTTTTTTTTTTTGAATGGGCAGGCACCGGGAATTGAACCCGGGTTTCCAGCATGGCAGGTGAGAACTCTGTCTGCTGAGCCACCATGGCCCACCCTAGACCATTTTGATGACATGAAAACAACCTTTAGAGCAGGCCATGGTGGCTCAGCAGGCAGAGTGCTCCCCTGACATGCTGTAGACCTGGGTTCAATTCCAGGTGCCTGCCCATGAGAAAAACAAACAAACAAAAAACAACCTTTAAACCTGAGTAGATATTCCCAACAAGTTCATGTTATATTTAGGCTACAGATTGTGTTTCTGCTGCAAGCCATGGTTCTGCTCCTCATAAGTTCCTTTCTGAGAGATTACATTATTATGATTAAGTGTCAGAGAAGGAGAGCTGGCAAAAATTTAAAATGCCTTTGAAAGCATCTTCTTTGATACCATTTGCCTTCTTATAACATTCCCATTTCTTCTAGTAACATTAGTCAAAGCAAGTTACATGGCCAAGGTCAAAGTCAATGAAGAAGACTATATAATACAATTACAAGAAAGGAGTGGCATGAACATTGCTAAAGAAATAATGTAATCCACGACATTCAGACACATCAATTTTTTTCAGTAACCATATCTGATATGTGATATTCTTTCATTTTATAAATATCTACTGGGCACTTTTCTCTATGCAATGGATCAAGCCATGACAGTGTATATATTTATAAATATAAAGCTGTGGTCCCTATGCTCATGGATCAAACAGTCTAATGGGAATGAGGTACAGTAAAAATTCTAAACAAGGAAACACGCAGATAAAACACACAAGGAAACAGTGACACATGTTATGATGAATATGCATACAATTTTATGAAAGCAAATAATGGAAATGGGATGGGTATATCTTTGACTTGAGTGGTCAGGGAAGTCCTTCATGAGTACATAGCAATTTGGTGATTGAATCATATCCCCCACAAGGGACATATTCAAGTATTAAGCCATATTTCTATTGATGTGAACCCATTTGTAAATAGGACATTTGAAAATGTTATTAATAGTCAAATTGTAGACTTGTTTGTTAACAGGATCTTCGAAGATACTTTTGAGAGAATGCCAAGTAATATAAGGATTGATCTTAATTTGTATGCCTGGAGCCCTTATAAAGAGACTAAATACAGACACAGTCAGTCAGGAAAAGCCAGAGAGGAGAGAAATCACCATCATCAGAGCTCTACAGATTCTGGGAGAATGCATGGCCTTGCAAACATGGACTTCTAACCTCCAACAGTGAAACAGAAAATGCTTGTTGTTTAAGCCTACATTGTATGGTATTTGTCATAAAAGCCCTGGCAAACTAAGGCAATAATTAAAATGAGTTCTGAAAGATGAAAAGAACTCAGTTGTATGAGTTTAAAGTTTATATACATTCTAAAAAACTTTAGAAAACATTATCAACAGCAGGAAAAACTTATGCAAAAAAATCTGAGCTAGCCAAAAGCTGGTTAAATGTAGAATAAAGGAGGAGAGAACAGTTTGAGGTTAGATTAGGGCAATAGGTTATGGTTAAATCAAGCAAAGCTTAGAAGTCATAGTAAGGCTCTATATTTTCTTATCAACTAAGGGAAAGGATATTAAACAGGGGCAAAATAAGAATAGAATAACCATAAAATTAATCTTCTAAAGAAGTGATAGGCTAATTTTTTTCTGTAAAAAGTAAGATGAGAAATATTGTTGGATTTGTAGTTCAGCCAGTTTCTGTTGCAACTACTCACATCTGCAATTGTAGTTTGAAGAGCCATAGACACATGGCTTGGTCATAGCTGTATTACAATAAAACTTTATTTAAAAATAGGTGAGTGCAAAAAAAAAAACAAAACAAAACAAAAAAATAGGTGGGTGGCTACAACCTCCAGATGGGTCCTGGACCAGATAAGTCCTTTAATGCAAAGGGGCAGCTTCTCCAGAGCATCAACTAGTTTCATTCCCCTATCCTATATTACTGGCAGCCCCATCCAACATGAAAAAGTAAGAAAGGCCATAGCCCAAATACCCCTAAAGAGTGGGAGAAAGATCAGAGATGACCATGGAGTTATACAGAGAAGGTTGGGCCTAACAAATGAGCATGAGGGCTGAATCATTATGTTGATATTTCTTTTAGCCTCCAGTATCTTAGAGCAGCTAGAAATAAAAACCTAAAATTGTGGAATTGTAACCCATACCAAACTCTGAAATCTGTTCTACAACTAAGTGTTGTGCTGTGCTTTGAAATGTGTTGCTTTTATGTATATATATTATTTAAAGCGAAGGAGAAGTATAACAGAGAAGACAGGATTTAACAAATGAGTATGACTGCTGAATTATTATATTGATATTTCTGTAGGCCTCCAGCATCTTGGAGCAGCTAGAAGAAAAAATTAAAATACATGGAACCGTAGCCCATACCAAACTTTAAAATCTGTCCTATAACTACTTTTTAAAATGTACCTGGAAATTTGTTGCTTTTTTTTGTATATATATTTCACAGTAAAAAAAAAAAAAAAAAATTAAAAAAATAGGTAGGTGAAATTTGGTCCTTGGGTCATTGTTTGTCAACCCCCTCTTTAAACCATAACACAATTAAGAATGAAAAAGAAAAATATTTACATGTAAAGAAAAGATATAAACTGAGGTTGTTCTTAGAAAACTGAGGCATAATATATGAAGAATGTGTTGGGAAATTTGAAATTTATGGGGAGCACAACATGGCTTATTACAGCCATTCAGGCAGGAAATGATACTTGTTTAGTTTTGATGTGCAATATTGGGGTTGATTCTTTGTATTAAGTAAGATAAAAAGTGGGCAGGCATGATTGAGGGAGAATACAAAAGATATTTTTGTATTGATGAAGAAAGCAAAGTAAAAAGAAAAAGAAAACAACAGAAAGTGACAAAAATTAATTCCAGGGCTCAGAAAGAAGAGAATGTTGTAAAATTTATATCCAAATGTTCTGGTACTAGGGTTGATTTGAATTGATAGTGCACTAAAATGGGTCGCTGATTGCCTTGACTGTTTTTTACGAGTATCAAGATAATCATGGTACTGAGATTATAAAAATCATGGTGATGATGAGATTGCAATATTGTTATTTCTTTGTATTGGGCTTGATGCCAAACTTGTATCATAAGTTAAATGGAACATTCTAAACTTCAGTTCGAAACAACTGACCTTTTTCTTTAATACATCTTCAACAATTTATCAAGCCACAGTTAGGGTCACTTGCAAAGGTCATGTAAACCTCATAGATCAGAAATTGATAATCTTGGCTAAATCAGAAGGGGTGTCCTTCTTTCAGGATCCTAAGCAGCTGCTCCACATGAAAGCAAAGAAGCATGGCATAGTATTCCTAAGGAAGTTTTCTGCATATTTGCAGCATGTGACCAAAGGGGTTTAAATAAGCTCTTCGCACATGTATGACCTATAGGATCACTTCTCTCTGTTAGGGAAATCACAGACACCTGTTTTGTGGTCATCCCCCAGACCTCACTTATCCCCACCTCCTTCTATTGGGAAGTTACAACAAATGCTAGATGGCCCCCACCTCCTTTTCCTATTGTGTGCCATTGCACAGCTTGGGGGAGATGTGAACTCTAATGAAAAGCCCCTGCCCCAGTAAGATCTTAAAACCAGAAACCAGGAACTAGCAGTCCCAGATGCTTGTTAGAACAAGAATTCTAGTGTTAAGGCCCTCTTACCCCGAAGTGGAAAAATCACCACACACAAGCAATAAAAATTTGTCCCTCATCTCTAGCAAGAAGTCAGGTTTGCAGAGTTGCCACATTTTGACCCCAACCACAAGCAGTTTTCAGCCACTCTGGAATACCAGAGTATGATATCTGGTATTAGATATCATAATGGGACTTCTTCCCCTGCTCCTTTGGACGCTGTGCTGTGTATGAAGGAGTTCACTTGTCTTTGACTCTTTATACTGTGCTAGTCATAAAGTGATCATTTGCTGAAAGTTTCTGTTCTGCCCTTAAACTGTGTTCCCGTGAAGTACCATTGTAGCAATTCACTCCACAATCTCCACTGATCCACTAGAGAAATGATTTCCTATGTCACTTGCTTTATACTTCCTACAGATCCTTTTGATTATTTTTATCATTCCTTTCTCCAAACCAGGATACAAGCTGCTCAGAGAAGAGTATTAATCTTCATAATTCTGTTAGTTCTAAATAACACTGTTCTGTTCAAAGCAAGTTAATTAGCACCCATTGATTGACTGATTGGTAGATGTGAATTTGAATTACAATTCCAACATCCTGTGCCCCTGTCTCAGAATGAAGCTCCATGTCCACTCACATTTATACAATAATATATTGAATGACATGTGCATATTACACATATATTTGTATTAAAATCATGAAAAATAATGAAAGGAAACAAATATTTCTATGTGGAACAAGCCATAATTATTATAAAGGTTATCATTGCAAAATTTTTGCTCCTATTGTAACATATACCAAGTTACAGCTTATATATTTTTGCTGTCAATTTGTAAAAGAATAAGCTTCCTCTCATCCTCTAGAAGATTTTTGACATTAAGATAATTAACCCAAAAATGTGTGTATTACAAGAAATTCTCTTAACATGTTCTTTCTTCTCCTTCTGGAAACGAGCAATTAATGTAACTATTTTAACCTGCAGCCCACCTTGGCAATTTCTAAGTGGCTCAGATGATTGGATTAGATATTTGTAAGCATTACTAAACTCAAATAACATGTCAGCCCTGAAAAAATAAGATTAAGATGTTACAATCTTAAAGCCTTTCAGATAAAGTTTGAAAGATGCAGAAATGAAGAGAGGCCAGCCTTGGAGAGAATTCCACAGTCTGCTACACAAATTTTGTCATTTATCATCCCTCTATGCTCAATATATCACTTTTCTTCCAGGGACATTTGGTAGTTTTAAAATGGCTCCAAAATTCTTTGGCATTTCTTGCATGAAGAGGTGAGGTTTAACCCATCCCTTTGACACGGCTTATAACTACTTTTAACAGTAGAGTACGGTAGAAATCACACTTCTGACATAGAAATGCATTCATCTTCTGCCTGGTTCTCTTAAGGTACTTGCTCTGGGGAAAGCCAGTTGCTAGGCAAGGTGTTTGATTACCCAGAGACAGGAATGCTGGTGAGGCCACGTGACTGCCCTTTGGTCAATATCACCAGGTGAATTTCTAACCAGTCGTCAGGGTCACCTGCAACCCAAGGGTGTGAGCCATATTGAACATATAGTCCAGACAAGCCTTCAGGAGACTACATCCCAGTCAATAACTGAATACAGCCACAGGTGAGATCCCATGTGACATGTACCCTTCCCAAATTCCTGACCCACAAAATTCTGAGCAGAATAAAATTGTTGCTTTTAGCTCTACATCTTGAGGTAACTTTTATGCAGCAAAAATTAACCAGAACATTCTGTAGTGCTTTGGGTATAATCCTTAATTTCTACTTTGATGGTGTACCACAATCAACTTAGATACACAAAGAGAAAGGTGCACTGGAACTGCAATGAATAGAAAAATGTGGGGTATTTTTCTAGGGCCAACCTTTCACTGTGTAATTAAATATTTTTTCAACTGAAACAGATATCATATGAAGTAGTTTATTATTTTTGATAAGTTTTAATGTACACTAGAGTATAGCATTGGTAATGTCTCCCTTCTAATTAGGTTTTAATCACATGAGTTATGTGACCATGAAGACTGTTTGATTTCTGTACACTCAAGTTTTCCCACTTGTAAATCTTGGAGAAAAATGCTGCTCACTCCATAGATTTGAGTGTAAGCTTTAGCATATTATAACCATCATCATCATCATCATCACCATCATCAATCTAACACTAACATAGGTCTTACCATGTTTTGGTGACTATGCTAAGTGCTTTACAAATTTATCTAATTCCTCAAAAGTCCTGAAAAGGAGGTTCTATTATTATACCCAACTTACATATGGGGAAACTGAGGCACAAATCAGTTAAGTTACTTACCCAAATTCACACAACTAGGCTAGAAAGAGGAACAGTTGGGTAACGCATGTAAAATACATAGCCCAATGTTTGGCACATCCAAAAAAAAGTAACCCATCATTATTACTATCATTTTAATTACTATTACTATTATATAAAATGAGAAATTTCAAATAAAGTGGTAGTTCTAAATCAGGCTGTTATTTGGGGTGCATTGCTGGAAAAAATTTTGAGGAAAGTTGCACCTTCTTTATTGAAATAAACAGAGGATACCCCTCTGCTATTTGTAGTGGTTTCATGGAACACTTGGAATCTCTTTGTCTCTCCTTTGAAATATTGAAATTAGCAAAGGGCACAGAGGTCATGTGTTCTAGTCTTGGTTTTCCCTGTAATTTAAGCAGGTCCCAGAATTTCTCTGCTTCTCAGTTTCTTCATCTGTTAAATGAGAGAGCTATACATTTAAATAATGTAAAATCCCATTTGTTTAATAGTTTTTTATTTCCAAATTATTTTTAGATGCAAATACTCCTTTGATAGAAAACACAGTAAGCTATTTCTTGTCCACGGCTAGTGAGTTCAAAAACATATGGGCGCACTAGGCACGGCACCTCGGGAAGAGATGGTCTGAAGAAACATTGAAAATGGGAAGGAAGTTAGGTACTGAGCAGCTAATCCAATAAAATCCTTTAGCTTTAGCTACTTATCAGTGCTTTCATGCTTCTTGGAAGCCAAAGGATAAAACTAAAATTGGAGGCAAAATTTGCTCCAGCCAGAGAGACAATATTAGCAAACTATATGGGTGAAGGATTTAGTGGAACTAAACATGTAGTAGTATGATTAGCCAGTCACCCCTTCTTCTTCTTATTAGTACACAAAATATGTAATCACATTGTTGGCATTACTATTCAATTTTAGAATCTTATATACTGGTAAGAATATTAGACACGATATAGTCTCTCTAATTATATATGCAACCTTAAGTACATTTTGTTCATCATTGTGAATATAATTTGAGCTTTTCTGTCGGGATGCATATTCATCAGCTCCTAAAACTGCTTTTAGATGATATGTTGTTTTCTGCTCTTAAGTGATAGTTATTGAGGAATAACTTTCCTTTTTGTTTCATTTAATATAAGTAAGTTTTATGGTAGAACTTTATTATTGACCTATCAAGTAAATGAGACAATCAAAAAGTCTTTTTAAAGTAGAGTCTCTGAAATCTTTTTGTTGTTGTTTCACTAGCACCTAATATAGTGTTTGGTTGTCTGGCATAAACAAATATCAGTAATTTTTTTTGAAAAGCATTCTCATTTAAACTCAATATTTTAGAGCTGAAGACTTTAAGGCCCAGAGAAATTGATAAAGTTGTCCTAACTGACCCTAAATTCGTTTGAAGAAAAAAAAAAGATAAAATATCTCTTAAATCAACAGCAAAAAAAAACACTTAGAGATTTGTTTTACTGATTGTCTTGTCACTATAGTTTGTTTAAATTAGAAAAATATATTGAGTTATCTGAGTCAAAGTCATGTAACACAAGATATTTTAGCTTTTTCCATTCTAAAAGTACAGTCTAGCTAGATTTCATGGCTGCTATCATAAAATAAATACCATAATCAATTTTCAATAATCAATCCGTAACTGTGAAACTGATCACTTGTATGGTGCAGGCCTAAATAAGGCTATTTGAAATATTCTGATACATCCAAAGGTAGCAGAATCATTGTCAAATTAATGAAAGTGCAATTTCTAGGGAGTTTTATTATATAATTCAGTAAATGACAAGCCATACATATCATTTTGATTTCTATCGCCTATCTTATTGTTAATGTTACTACCCAAAACGACCTTTTGTAAAAACACCTATTTTTCTCTTAAGTGAACAAAACTTGAGCAGATTTATTAGATATGTTTTCAGTGATTTTTCATTTTGACTGCTGGTTTTGCTGCTAAATTAACCCACTCAATAGACTGCACACATTCAGATTATTATTCATAGCTTTTTGAATTTATTCCTTGGCATCCACAGTTTTTATATTCTTTTCCTATACAGTGTAGCTACTGGTCTATAATCGTATAAGAAACCTTAATGCCACAGTAATCATATTAACTGATAGCAGTTTAAGAATTTCTGTGATTTTTAAAGCATTTTTCTGTATATTGAATAGAACTCATACTCAAACATTAAAATACTTATCTTCCTTTTCCAAGAAAAAAGCAAAAGATAAATGTGACTAGTGTGAATGTTTGGGCACACTTGACTGAATATTTGAGTGCCAAATAATAAGTTATTTGGCAGATTTGACAAGTTATTCATTTAAATGAAGTTAAAACATAGTATATGGCATAGTAAGATCTTTAATGGAAAAAATATATATATATATGTGTATGTGTGTTTAATATTGGAGATTTAACATTGCAGTATTGGGAAAGGGGAATCAGAATGGCTTTCTGGGGAAAATTCATATGTGTAACTTCTAGTGTGGATAGAAAAGAGAACATTAAAATTAAATATCTTAAATAAGATATTTCTTGTTCTTAAATGTCTCCCTTCAGTAGAGAAGTTACCCCAAGGTTAAATAGAAGGAAAAGCATACGCTTTAGAGTAAAGATGACCTTGACTGAATACTGATTTAACAACTAGTTAAATGAATGACTATGGGTACTTATTTAATCTGTATGAGCCTCAGTTTAATCGTATGTCAGATTATGTTAAAGTTTCCTATATTATGGAATTATTGTCAGGATTGAGATGCCTTAGTTATATCGAATTTAGTATTTAAGGGAGTGACTTTGAAATGGATCTACTACCCTATACAATTGAAATAACATCAACTTTAAAGTCAAATAGTAATTTGTAACCAATATCTTGAATATTTTCTGAGTGTTTAGGAGTTTTGAAATTATTTGCTTTCCCCTTTCTACTACTTCTTCCTTTTCTCTTGTCTACCTATCTCATTTTCATCCCACTTTGCGATCTGTTTTAGAGTAACTTAAAAGCAACTGGATGTCTTTTTAGATGCCTGATATATTCATATTTTACATGATCCTCTTAAAAATTTTCTTAAAATAATGAAATGTGAACTATTATCTTAGCGGCTTCCAGACTTGTATATAAAATGCTATGTTCACTGGCTCAGAGTATGTTTAGAATATGGGAAAAAGTCAGAAACATCCTACTGGTAAAAAAGTGAATGATAGCTACCAAAGGAGAAAATAGTTTCTCTCTTATTCTACCAAATAGTAAGTGTAATTATTTAGAAGTGTGTTATGTGTGTGTGGGGGTGGGGGTGGGGGTGGAGGGGGATTGGTTGTACAGTGGTGGTGATAGTCCTTCTCTGTTGATGATCTCATGCTGGTTATTCAAGTAAACTTCTGGATACCACATAATGAGGAACCCAAAGAGATTAAAAACATGTTCAGAGGACAGTGATCTGAATGATGACTATTTAAATGTAAGTAACTGATATTTTCAGTAACTGAATGAATTCCAAAAGCAAAGTTACTGGACTAATATTTTAGCTTGGATGCTGGCATAGATAGTTTGTCATTCACCAAGAAAGGAACCAGGGATGAGAAAGATAAATAAAAGAATAGAAAATGGGTTCATTTGGTATATACACATTTGGAGATAACTCTGAGACTACCTGAACTAAAAGTTCAAGGAAGACATTGGAAGAAAATTTCCTATAATCAGTTTTATAGAACTTAAAGTAGGGAGGGTGCTTCAGCTTTCATTCATTCATTCATTCATTTTCTCCTTTATCGAACATGCTTCAGAGCTTGAATATCAACTATGGGCCATACACACACAGAGATGTATATGTTAGTTAAAGCAAACAAGTGTAATTGCCAGCCCTTGCTGCAGGCAACTCCAAAAATTCTGGCCTCATCTTAGTCTGTAATTAGCCCCATTTAGATTTGCTTTTAGTGTAGCATTTTAACAAGGGCAACCATAATTGGTATCTCTATGACCTCTCTTACACCCATCCCTTGAGATTTTCAAAACCTCAGCAAGGGCAGAGTCTCAACTGTATTTTCTTATGTTATAGTTGAGGGTTACACCTAAAGGCACTCTGCACCTGAGGTTTCCGGTCTGGCCACTCTCAATGCTACGCCTGTTCCTGGATCAAAGGAATGAGGATGGGCCCTGAAACTAAAGTTGGAGAGGGCTACAGGCTCAGAATAGAACTGACACTTTCAGGCTTCAATGTCTGTAAATCCTGCCGTTAGCGCCTTGTATTTACCGCCACCATCCCCAACCTCAGTTGTTACAAACCCAGACATCTTGCAGGAGAATAAGAGAAAATATTGCATTAACCCTTGGTGATAAAAGAAAATATGACAATTTATATTTCTCAAATTTCCCTCTGAGAGAAAATTTAATACTTCATTTTGGGCTCGTCAAATACTTTATCCGCTCAGGAAGGACAAACAAGATGGAGGCTTTCATTCACCCAAAATCCAGAAGTAAAGCTGTGTATAAAAGATATGCTTCAGTTCCCCAAAGGCTCAGTCTTTATCAAATGGTAAATGGGTCATGAACCAGGAAACCAGCCTAAGCAACAAAGGTTTGGCTCAAATACGAATTTTTTATTTACCCTTAATTTATCCATTCTGCAAAAAGTATCCCTGGAATCTTAAAATTTCTATTGAGAACTTCAAATACTCTAGTTATAAACCTCAAGCAGCTGCCAAACAACAGCATATTTAACACATGATGGATTGAGAAAATATGTTTTTAATGGTATATTTGAAAGAATCTCTACATTATATTACTGTGATTTCAAATCATAAAATATATTATAAGAGGCAAACTAGAGGAATTTAGGCTTAAATGTGAAAAGGTTATATAACAAAGGTTTCTGCTCAAAAACAAATTTTCCCTCCATACACCATAACAGCATTCCTATAAACTTGACCAATTAATTGTTCCTAACATCTACTCTCCTCATTTATAGAGAAATTAGAAAAAAGGGAATAAGAGATTAGGAAGGTATAAGATGGATAACAGGGAGTAAATGCTGGGGTGGATTTTCCTGTTCAAGAATTGGCATCATAGGAACCACATCGCCTCACTGTGGTTCACCATATCTACATTTGTTGTCTTTTAATTGTTTTCTAATCATATGTGTGTGCATGTGCTTATATAACAATCACTTCCCTATGAAAGAGCTGGAAACATCAAATATTAAATTAGAAGAATAAATGAACTCTTTTGATCAGACATTAAGCTTTGGAAGGAGAAACAGAAGGGGAATTCCTCTCACCCATCCCTTTCTAATAAAGAAACTGCTCATTTGGGATTTGCTATTGTCAGATGAATTACATCAAAATGAAAACTTTTGAGGACAAAGGAGGTGATCAGGTCATGTAGTCACATGATGGCAGTGAATGCTCAAATATATCTCTCTGTGTTATATATATATATATATATGTATATATATAAGTATTAACTTACTAATATATATATATATATATTAGATTTAGATACCTTACATGTTTACAAGGTGACAACGAACTGAATTATTAAAGTGAAAATGGTCCAGCAAGCATGGGACAGAAATAAACAGTGTTCCATCTAATTGTCAAAAGAGCATGTGATATGTGATGTATAAATATATTTCTTATTCAACAGATCATCATTACTCCAGTGATTTGTGGAAGTAGAGAGATGCCTTCTAAAATGATTGGTGGGCAAAGTTATAATGAGTTTGCCAAATGTTTAAGGAAAATGAGGTAACAATCTCGCTGGGAATTAGAACCCATTATTTAAACAAACTTAAATCTCTTAAATCTCAGTCATACAAGATGCTTTCCACATATGTTTCTTTTCCCCAGAGTTCTAATTGATGCCAGTAAATGCTTCACTCCATAAAGGATTAAATAGGAGTATATGGTAGTATACTTAAGATGGTACAGAGTACATTTTAAAAAGTGAATAAAAGAGGAGTCTCTAACAGCATTATATGTGGTGTATAAATAAGAAATTCTGTGTTACTTACTGACAGTTCCTACAGAAGCCAAAATGGGCAAATATATGTAAAAAGTCATCATTTCCTAACTATTCAACAGAAAGAGCTCTAAGTTAAGCCTAGGTATCTATTTGTCACTCAAAGCATAACTTGGTTAAATAAGATTACATTATTCTATGTTACTTCTCAGTCTCCTTCACAGCTTTTCTCTACATAATATTGCAGTTCTGTGGGATTCTGCCCTTTCCTTTCTTCTCTTCTCAAATGACACCCTTTCCCAGGAGGAAGTCCTTCTTACTCGTTATTTTATCAGCCCATTATGCATAACCTCTAAATTATATTTTTATTTAAATATATTTCCAAAGAACTCAGGTCTAAGCATATCAAATGCTGACTGTACATCTCTACCTGGATGCATTTCAAATTCATACCCCAAAGAGAATGCATCATTTCCTCCATCCCACAAGAAATATTTTTTCCTGATCTTGGATAAAATTACTACTACCAAACCAAGTTGTTCAAATTGGAAACCTGTGAGTTAACCTAGATTTGTTCTATTCTACTATTCTTCAGACACATAAATCTACTTGTTTATTTCTAATTATTTGTCAAAGCCTATTTATTCTACCATAAACATCACAACTTTCTGTTGTAGAAATCAACTCAAACACCTCTTTCTTGTGTATGGACCCTTCCCGAGTGTCACCAAAATTTTTAATGCCCTTTCCTCATTTTACTAACTTATTTGACACACTTCTATTATAACAATTATGCCACTTTATTTTAATTGTTGTTTTAAATGGTTTACATGCCTCTCTATTCTAGGAGTCTCAGGGCTTCTTGTGGACATCAGCTGGATTGTAATAATTTTCGTAGTCCTAGATCTTAGCCCAATCTCTGGACTATAAGATGGCACTCAAGAAATACTTGGTAATTTAAATAAGCAGGGGAAAATTAATCTACTCATTTATGGTTGAATTTATTTTTATTATAATTATAAAATACTGTATTTTATTTCAATGGATAAAATGACAAAGACTTCTAAATGGATTTTAAAAGACAGGAAATGTTACACACAATAATTTTGTGGTAGATCCTGTTGATACTTACCCCTCAGCCATTACCAAGCCAACTTTCTCCCCTGTCTGCTCTCTGTCTTTGATATTAAAAGTTCTAGATTTTCTAGTCTCCTCAAATGAGTGGGCATGTGACCTAGACCTGGCCTATGAGGTGGAAAAGTGAAATATTTGGGGACAGAAGGGGGGAGCTGTTTACCGGCTGTTCTCTATCCAATCTTTCTACCTGCTTTGTTAAAATACATGTGAACATAGGATATTTGGGGAGATATTGCCATCAAACTGAAGGCGATTGAGCAAATGGATCAGAAAACCTTGGGTCTTTTCTGGCATCCTTGAGTCACTGAATAAAACCTTGTACCACTTGCCTTCTAACTTCTTAAATCATAAAGGTCCATATGATTTGATCCATTTTAATCAGGTTTTTTATTACTAATTACTGAAAGCATCTTAACTTACTATAGATAGTTATCATATGTCATCTAGTTGTATCTAGTTTTGTATTTGGTGTCTTAAGAACATGTTGGAAACTTGAGTTTAATAATTTCAGACCTAATGACAAATTAAAACTTACATATCCTCAAAATCCAGGATTTTTGTCATTTTGTTGTTTTTTGTTTTTCAAGAGGATGGCTTTTGTTTTAGCCTTTTAAAAACTTAATTTGTCAGAAAATTAAGGATGCAAGTAAGATCAAGGCACTTTTTCACTGAGTATATGGAAGGATACATGAAATATAATTTGAATACATTGTCTGTATGTGCTTTGTCTTTATTGTACTTTTTTTTTAAGTACAAAGTTTATTTCCTCAATTCCCGTTGGTTCTTTTGTTATTCACCTGGGGATAAAAAGAAATGAGGACCGTTCATCTGCCTTACAGAAAAAATGCTGGAGGGCAGAGGGTAAGTTCTGCTTATGCTTTCCAGATCTGATTCAATACTCATGTTTCCATCTGTTCATAGTTTAATAATATGAGAGGAACTACTTAAGAAAGAAAAAAAGAATATCTCAAAAATCTTCAACATTATTAAGAATTTCTGAGCTTACCATCTGCTCCTTTTTATTTCTAGTTAGTTGAGAAGTCATAAGAAAGTTCAGGAGAGATTGATATTTTTTTCTAGTCCAGTCATGTTATTTTATGGATTAAATTTATGTAGACTAAAGGGCAACCTGTATAGAACTCTGTGATGGCTTGAAGTTGTATCTACCCCAGAAAATATGATGTTCTTAAAGGGAACCTATTCCCGTGGGTGTAGATCTATTGTGGGTGAGATTGCTTAATTAGGTTATTTTAGTTGAGGCCTGTCTCAGAGGAGCCTTAATCCTCTTACTAGAGACCTTTATAAAAGAATAAAAGACATAGAGAAGACACAGAAAAAAGCCCCATACAATTTAAGAAAGACTGAAACTAAAAGAGGGAAACATGGAGAAACTCAAAGAGGAACCCACTGGAGCCAGAACCTGGAAGCAATGAAACCCAGGAGAGAAAGAGGAGACCAGCAGACGTTAGCTTGTGCCCTCCCGGGTGACAGAGGAGTTCTAGATCACCAGCAGCTTTTCTTCAGCAAGAAGTGTCAGCTGGATGATGTCTCTATTTGGACATTTTCATGGCCTTGGAATTGTAAATTTTAAGTTAATAAATCCCCATTGTAAAAGCCAACCTATTTCTTGTATACTACATTTTGTCAGCTTTAGCAAGCTAAAACAAATTCACATCTAGCTAGTTACATATCTAGCTTGCTATATATCCATGTAAAAATATGAATCAACAGATAGATAATCTAGATAATCCCATATAGTATTACTCATATTTGATTTGAGTCAGAATCTGTGCTAAGTGAATTAACTTAACAGAAAATAGGGAGGATTATACAACCAACTAGCCACGATTAATACAGTAATTTCTGATACCACTCTCTAGCCCATTCTCATGACAGAACTATTATTAACCTCTAACCAGTAGATAAGAAATTAGTCTTTGCTTTTGTTTGTTTGTTTTGTTTTGTTTTTATTCTGTACTTGGAAGGGGTCATTTAATTTAAGCCTAAAACTATGTTTCAAATACTTATAATAGTTTTCACAAGTAGAGAAGCCAGAAATTAATTTCAAGTCCTCAGTTTCTAGATTGTTCCCTACTTTTCATTGCAGTCCATTGCCTTCATTCACATTTTAGAATCTTATCATCCAGAGTGAAAGTTTTGCTCGGTTTAAGTTGGAACATGTGAATCAGATTACTAAATATGCATGTGTTGTAACCAAATTATAAATAGAACCTTAAGTGTGTTATATAAATGGACATTTATATGATACTATGATATAATTTAAATAAATAAGGCAACTATAATTCATAAGGTAGTTAATGGATGCCTTCAGGCCATCTTTTAGCTTTTGTATAATATGAGTTTTATGTATAAAGTAATAGCCCTAAAAGAAATAATGACTTTTTCATTGTAGATATTTAATCAGAGCTTTCCTCTAAAAGCTACTGGCAACTGCATTTTAAAGTTTCAAAAATTTAACCCACATACTACGTCTCTAATAATCTGTTTTGTTTTCCTGATCAACAACTCCTTCCATTTTTTTTTCTATTTTCCATAGCCTATTGCTTTTCCACTCTGTGAATTCTTGGTAGAATTAAAACTCAAGATGCTACTCACAATTACCACTATCTAGTCAAAAGGAGAGCATAAACACAATGTAGGCAAGGCACATCTAGATATTTGAATTTTGAAGAAAGGGACTCAAGGACAGAAAACCATTGGAACTATATGATTTTTTTTTCAGAAAGGTAAAAAGACTACCCTTTAGTTCCTTCTCCTAAATCCTAAGGGCTCTCTTGGCCTTTGTCATTTCTGAAGCCTGTCTGTTAATTTTATCTTATGTAAGTTTAAGTTATCCAGGGTAAATTTACTCAGAGAAAATATCCACAGTAACTGATATAAAAATTGAGTGAATGGCAGTCAACAGACCTTTACTGCCATGTGGGGTATGCATAATGGATTATGGCATGGAAATGTAGGCAATGACTTTGAGAGTCCCATTAATATTCCAGAACTGGAAAGTAACTGCCCCCAAGGTAATGAGTGGTGAAACAGCTAATTAAGTATTTCCCTATGGTCACCTGGAACCATGTGTCCAACAAGGGCAAATGGGTGGCTGAGCAAATGTTGACATGGATCAGCTCAAAAAAGCTGAATGATTCTGCAATCAAGGAGTAGGAAAGTTGTTTCTGACAGCATTAGATATTTTAAATCAAAAGAATCACATGCTCAAGTCTCAACATTCTTGTTTCAAAGCATGGACTGAAATTCAGGGTCTTCTGTGATTGTGCTGTTAGAATCTCTTCTCTCCTTACAACTATAGGATTTGCAATCATCAAAATCAGAGAGAATGATTTTGTAGGTTTTTGAATTAAAAATCAGCTGATTTTACCACTTTTTCAGTTCTCTTATGTAAGTTGAAGCACATCTCTATAATTAATAAATGTAATATATGGGAAAATAAGATCAGTTGGAAACCCTGACCCCTCAAACCTTTGTGAAACATCCCCTCAGAGCCTCCTTTATGAAAATAATTCAATTTTTTATGCAAGAGAAAAAATAATCCATGTATAGTTGAGAATCGAGTCGTGAGAATTGTCATAAATAGAGATTGAAATGCAGAATTAGAATATGGACACTAAAAATTATTCACAGAAGTATTTATAAGAATGCGCTAATTTATGGTCAAAGCCTGGAAATCATTTCTAAGATTGGATTTCAAGAATGCTTATCCAAGCAGGAGGCTGGGGAACATAATATTGGATCAGGCTGGATACTTCAAAATAGTTATTCTCAGCAGAGTTCTGCATTGAGTGAGCTAGCTCAAGTAGTCAGTTGCTATTCTGGTTTAGGTAAATTAAACTGGGATCCAATTTGCTAACTGATATTGAAAGACCCAAAATCCCTGTCCCTAATTTAGAGGAAGTACTGCTACAGACTTCGGAATATTGGAATGTTAAATTGGATCTTCTATGTACATGATGTTCAGTCATTGTAGTTGTCATATTGGGCATAATGGATTGAAGGGTAGTCAGATTACATGGAAAGTTCTGATCTGCAAATATCTCTGGCTACAGTTAATGAGCCAAGAGGTTGCAAGAAATGAATTTCAATCATTGTGGTCTCTTAAAGAAAGAGGAAATTCTGTACCTCTTTACATGTATTATGTACTCTGTACATAATTTACAACCACAATTGCCTATTATATTCTTTCCTTATCTTCCACAGTGAGACCTAGATTGATGATATTGAATAATGAAAGATAATTGGAACTTTTGAAAGCATTATATGCACAAAGTGTGATAATACCAATGTTGCCTGCTGATAAGAGTGGGTGGTTTATGGGGTTCAGATGATAGAAGGGCCTGATTCTGAACCCAAATCCATCCTGTGGTTTTTTTCTCCAAGACCCTGAGTGTAATCATCTGATTAGATCTTCTCAGGAAATGGCATTACCCTCCATTAACTTTATTGTAAGGACCAAGAGGAAGCTATTGGAGAGGTTTCTCCCTACAAAGCAGTAATACTTTGTTGGGGAATTCAGAGATATTAGTGCCACAATCAGAGACCTAAAAAAAAATTAAGGGTGGAAATTTACATATTATTCCTATTCAAATCTCTAATATGACCTGGGACAATTCCTGATGAGTCTTAGAAAATTATTGGAATATTGAAGCTTAACAAAAAAGTAACTCCAATTACATTCACTATCCCTAATTTTGTTGTCTTACTGAGATAAAGTAAAGCAGCTTCTGGTGGTATCAGCTATTGAAGCAATTCTTTTTCACCTAGTAAAATCAACAGCATCCTATTATTTCTTATATTAGTTTCTACTGCTGCTGTAACACTTTACCACAAATTTAGTGCTTAAAACAAACAAAAACATATTATTTTACAGTTTTAATGGTCAGCAGTCTAAAGTCAATCAGCAAACTTGTGTTCCTTCTGGGGAACACTTCCTCCATCTAGAAGCTGCATGAATTCCTTAGCTAGTAGCCCCATATTACCTCAAAAGTCCTCATCATGTCTTCTTATCTGGCTCTGACCTTCTGATTTTCCTTTTATGAAGACCTTTGTGATTACACTGGACCTACCTAGGTAGACCATGAGGACTCTAGCAGGTCTGAATAATCTCCCTGTGGTAGTTAGATTCAGTTGTCAACTTGGCCAGGTGAAGGCCCAGGTGTCCTCTGTTGCTGTGGACATGAGCCAATGGTACGTGAACCTCATCCGTTGCTCATTACATCTGCAGTCGGCTAGGAGGTGTGCCTGCTGCAATGAATGATGTTTGACTTAATTGGCTGGTGCTTAAATGAGAGACTCAGTGTAGCACAGCCCAAGCATCTCAGCATACCTCATCTCAGCACTTGCAGCTCAGCCCAGGCCTTTGGAAATGCAGAAAGAAATTACCCTGGGGAAAGTTGTTGGAACCCAGAGGCCTGGAGAGAAGACCAGCAGAGACCATCCTGTGCCTTCCCGCATAAGAAAGAACCTCAGTTGAAAGTTAGCTGCCTTTCCTCTGAAGAACTAACAAAATAAATCCCCTTTTATTAAAAGCCAATCCATCTCTGGTGTGTTGCATTCCAGCAGCTAGCAAACTATAACACTCCCCATCTCAAGATCATCAATTTAATCATCCCTGCAAAGCTGCTTTTGCCATAAGATACAGTCACCGATTCTGGGGGTAAAGGCATGGACTTATGTGAGGAAATTATTTGACCTAACAATATTTTCTGTTAATATTTTTATTGACAAATCTTTATACACAGACAGCCCATACATGATGTACAATCAGTGGCTCACAATATCATTGCATAATTGTGTATCCAGCACCATGATCATTTTTTAGAACACTTGCATCGCTCTAGAAAAATTAATAAAAAGAAAAAGGAAAAAACTTGTAAATTCCATACCCCTTAGTCCTCCTTCTCATTGACCACTAGCATTCCAAGCTACCCAATTTGTTTTACCTCTTGTTCCCCATCATTTATTTTTATCCATTTTTTTTTTACTCATTTGTACATACCTTGGATAAAAGGAACCTCAGACACAGGTTTTTGCAATTGCACAGTCACACTGTGAAAGTTATATCCTTATATAATCATCTTCAAGAATTATGGCTACTGGTACACAGCTCAACAGTTTCAAGTATTTCCCTCCAAACACTCCAACACATCATAAACTATAAAGGGATATCTATATAATGCATAAGAATAACCTCAAGGGTACCCTCTCAACTCTGTTTGAAATCTCTCAGCCACTGAAACTTTATTTTATCTCATTTCCTTCTTCCCCCTTCTGTCAAGAAGCCTTGCTCAATCCCTTGATGCCAGGTCTTGGCTCATCCTGGGATTTCTGTCCCATTTTGCCAGGGAGATTTACACTCCTGGGAGTCATGCCCCACATAGGAGGGAGGACAGTGAGTTCACCTGCCAAGGTGGTTTAGAGGGAGAGGCCACATCTGAGCAACAAAAGAGGTTCTCTGTTGGGGGAGACTCTTGGGTCTAATTTTAAGTAAGACCTAATGATATTCATGTGTATATTAGACACTTGGGTATACTAAACACTCTTGTGTTCTTGCTCTGTGCCACAATTTAAGTCTTGGTATTTACTAACTCACTATCATAGGTAATAGCACGTGACAATGGAAATATTATACTGTTTTTGCCTAGAGAACAAGTAGTAGCCTGTGTTATATATAGATGTTTAAAAAATAGTATAACGGGCGGCTGCCGTGGCTCAGCAGGCAGAACTCCGACCTGCCGTGCTGGAGGTCTGGAGTTCGATCCCTGGTGCCTCCTGCCCATATGCAAATTAAAAAAAAAATAGTATAACAAGGTGGGAGATAATCTAGCTAAGTAGAGGTGTTCATATTTAACTTCAGGAACATTTCTGGGATTTGAATAGTCTGGAGACACATAAGGAGACTACTTCAAAAGTTGTTATTCATCTGTTTTTTGCTCTGTGTATTACTCAGGGTTTTCTAGGGTAACAGAACTGATAGTATATGTATGTATGTATATATATATATATAATGTAAATATTATAAAGTTTATTATAGGAATTGGCTCACATGAACTGTGAGAATAAGTAAGTCCAAATTTTCATAGGACAGGCCACAGAGTTGGGAACTCTGATGAAAGTTTTCAATTAATTCCCTAGAAGAAGCTGGCTGGCTGAAGTATAGCAGAGAGAGAAATTCTCCCTTCATTGTTCCTTTTAGTTCAGGATGGCAGTGGTTCTGCTTATACAAGTTTCACAAACTCTTGTCATCTTTACATGTAGTTCATAGGGTCCAAACTATTAGAAAATAGAACCTTCCACAGATCTTTCCTGCCTAATTTCATTTCCAGTCCTGACTTTCACAGAAATGGCTGACTGGTTCCATGTTCAGTTAAGCCCTCACATGGAGACCTATTCTCTGGAGACTCACTTTCTGGAAGCTCAGGGAGTTCCCTAACAGAGTCTCTCTAGTCTTACTCGCAAAGTACACCATCTGGATGAGCTCAGAATGTTTCAAACCATCAATTTTGGTTTCTTTGTGTTCAAGAATTCATTCTTCAGCATATTCCTTTCTTCTCACATTTTATTACAAACTGCAAGGAGAAACCAACGGGCAATTGGTAATCACCTCAGCTAAATATCCTAGTTCATCAATTTTAAGTTCTGCCTTCTATCCAACAGCAGAACTCAGTTTTGCAAAATTCTCTACAACTTTAAAACTAGGATCACCTTTCCTCCAGTTTCCAATAACACAGTCATCATTTCCTTCTAAGACCTCATACATATTACCTTTAGCATCTATATTTCTACCAACAGTCTCTTCAAAGCAGTCTAGGCTTTATTTATCAAACACCTCACAGTTCCTCCAAACTTTATTCATTACTGAATTCTAAAATCATTTCCACATTTTTTATATTTGCAAGGGCAGCACCCTACTCCTCTGGTACCAAAATTTGTTTTTGTTTTCTTGGCTGCTCAAGCAAATACCTTATGTTGTTGGCTTAAACAGTGACAATTTAATAGCTCACCATTTTAAGGTTAAGAAAAATAAATCATGGCACCATCAAGGTGATGCTTTCTCCTCAAAGACTGACATTCTAGGGCTGTTTGTGGGTAATCCTTCTTCCTGGATACCTCTGTCCCATGGCAATGTACATTGCAGCTTCTCCTGGCCTCTCCCTTGTCTTCCAGGTTCCATTGGCCCCCAGCTTCTTGCTTCCCATGATTTTCTCTCTTGCTGTCTGAATTTCATTCTGCTTATAAAAGAATCTCGTAAAATTTTTAGATCAATCTTGATTGAGGTGAGCCACCCCTTAACTGAAGTAACCTCATCTGTAAAGCCTACTTACAATGAGTTCACACCCACAAGCATAAGAGCATATTTTTCTGGGGTAAAAACAGCTCCAAATGATCAAACTCTGTTACCACCTAGAAATAGGAATAATATTTAGTAGGTTTTTAGGATTTTGAAAGCATTTATATATCATGCTGTGACTCATTAACCAGGTGAAATAAAAAAGCGGTGAAATGAGGGTTCCAGAACAAGGCAAAGCAAGATTAGGCTATACTATTAATGGTTCTTCCCAAAATTTGAAGACAGAGGCAATGATGTCCAAAATGTCTGTGCTACTTTATGATATTGGATGAGGCCTTTGGGAAGCATCATTCTCATAATTACAGATTAAGATCTTAAATTGTGGGAGAAAAGCCATGATCTCTTTGGTAGTTAACTTGAGAGGAACACATCTTGACATGCCACCAGGATCACAAAGAAATCTAATAACAACAACATCATAGAAGATGTTGCTACCAGCAGATTGAGGATGTTATGAAAGGAGCTATTATGGAGGACATGCTGTACTCTCTCAACCTTTATGGTGTCGCTTGTCTTATAGTCAGAACTCCTAAGTCTAGGAACTAATGTGGATGTGGGAACAGTAAGTCAGCAAAGTTTCTTTGATCTTCTGTAAAGAAAATACCATCTTTGAGCAAAATGGTGGTAGTACAAAGTTTTAAAAATTGCTCCCTCAACAAGTAAAATAAAAGAGTTGTTAAAAAAAAAAAAAGACTGAGAATCACTAGTAATAACCATGGAGGCAGGATGGACATTTAAAACAACTATAGGCATGCCAGAGGAAGCAAGAAACTGCTGAGAGTTCGGCTTTTATAAGCGAAAGCAGGAACAGAGGTCTGTCCCCATTGCTCAGCTCCACAGCAGCAGCTGTGGGAATAGATGTAGCTTCTGTAACATGCCCCAAATTCCCAAGAAGCAGTCAGGGTTTGCCTCTCCTTTTCTCCTGGGTTACTTTACTTCAAGCTTCTGACTGCTCCATCTGTGGTTTTCTGAGCTTCTGTGGCTTTCTATGCTTCTGTATCTTTCCTTACCAGCTTCTGCAGCTTTCTCTCTGTCTTCCTCTGAATTTCATCCTCTTATAAAGGACTCAAATAAGAGGATTAAGACCCACCTGGGACACTTCTCAATGGAAATAACTTAATCAAAAGGTTTCACCCAAAATAGATTCTATACTCACTAATCAGCTAGTCAGCTTTAAGAACATGATCTTCCAGGGTCCTTAAGACCTCCAAACCCAATACACCCAGCAATTCCACTTCTAGGTACATCACAAAGAGAGTGAAAACAGGGTCACAAACAGATATTTGTATACTAATGTTTATAGTTGCATTATCTATAATAGCTGAAAACTGGAAACAACCCAAATGTCCATCAACAAATAATGGATAAGCAAAACGTCATACTATACACACAGTTAAACATTATTTGGCCATAAGAGAAAAGTGAAGTTGTGAGACATGATGCAACATGAAAGAACCTTGAAAGCATTGTGATCAGTGAAACAAGCAAAACACATAAGGACAACAATCATACATCACTTATAAGAGATGACTAGAAATAACAAATATGCAGACATATAAAGCAGAATAGAGGTTACCAAGAGAAGGAGTAATGCGAAGAAGAGGACCAGGCAGGATTTGTTTGCAATTTTTTTTTAAAAGCACTCCATTAATATAATCATCCCATGAAATGATATATTTCAAAGCACTTATCAAACTTAAAATAAATAAATAAATAAATATTACATCAAATGAAAACAAAAGAAACTTGAGTTTTAGAATGTTTTCCAAGACTTATGAGATTGATAAGGATAAGAAGAAAAATTAAACCCTGGATGTGTAAAACAAAACAAACCATCTGTGTCGTTCTATGTTCAGCTACCAGCAGGGCATACAAAAATGGTTATACTATATTGCAAGCTGAGAATGCCGTATAGCTATTTAAGACATCTTCACAATGATCTAAAATTTTAAACAATTAAATTAAAATTCAAAAAATTACATTAAAATTTTATTCTAAAAAATTAAACTAAAATTAAAAAAATAATATGAATTGTTGTTACCTAGTTTTACTGTTAGACAAAGATAATAAAGAAGAATACAGGCACTCTTGAGGGACACTAATGTAAACTAATATAGCAATTGTAAAGTTTAAAACAAGATAGCTTAAGTACTCTTTAGCAGGATCACCATTATGTCAGATCCTTTGAAATTAGATTTAGGTGAAGTGTTCCAATTAACTAAAGTTTCAAGTGAAAATAAGGGGAAATTGTCAAGAGGAGAAGCATCACAAATATAAGTTACAGACTTGGACAACTGAAGAAAAGCATTATTTGCTTGCTAAATTAAACTGAAAAAAAGCAAAATTATCTCTTTCCTCTTCTTTATCTATAAAGATTATTGATTGTGGTCAGATGTAGCACAGATTGTAAAATTTCTACAAAGAATAAAAACAATACAAGAGTAGAGAGAACAAAAATATATCCTGCAGTTATGCTGCTGAAGCAATGGTGTTAGGGATGTCTACTTTTCTAAGGAGAAAAGGAAGTGCATCATCCATAGCTATATCATTTACATCTATATCTGTGTATATTTATATATTATAGAATGGTAATTAAAAAATAGTTGATGTGAAACAATGATATTGTGTTTATGCTGAATTACCACAGGAATGCAATGAATGAATGAATAACTGTTATTTAATTATTAGATACCTTCCCTCCCACTTCTTTTGGTAATATTTACTCTTAGAAAATTACCACTGCTCAATCTCAAATGGGTTGACCCTTTCAAAGAGGTGTGCTTATGACCCAAGTTATTCAAATTAGACTCTCCTATGAATGTTCATTTCTATGAGAAAGACACAAAGATGTAAAATATTTAAAATTCTAACCAAAACGAACTAAAAAGTATATTTAAGTACCTATTATATAAATCCTCAGCCTCCACTGTTTCTTACCCTTTTTTAGATTTTATGGTGATCCAAGTTGCCTTCAAATAAATTTATTCTATGTTTAAGTTAGCCAGATGTTTTTCTACTGTTTATAAGCAAAATCAGACAAACAAACAAAAAAACCCAAAATCCCTGGCTTACATATGTTTTATGCTACACCTCAGAAATAGTGAAAACCAGTTACTTATACTTGGAAAAAACTTATTAAATAACTCAATTTCTGGACAAATTTGAAAAGTTTTATACATTTTGGATGACAAAAATCTGAGTAAATTGAGCTATGTCTACTCATTCTCTCTCCTCTCTGACTCATTAAATCCAACATCGAACCAAGCATTTTTCTGACTCCATGTGTTTTCTCTTGTTTTCCCTTCCTCATATAAAGTTCTGCTCTCCTATGTCTTCCTAGAAGACAACTATTAATCATTCAAGGCCAAATTCCATTCTCTATTCTCTAAGCAGAATTAATTATTCCCTTGCTTGTATTCTTATGCAAATCACACTATATTATAATTATATATTTGTGCATATGTTCCTTCACTAGGTTCTGAGCACCTTTAGGACTTTATGGCCATATTTTTATCCCTGGTCTCCAGCACATACTTCACATGACAGATTTTCAATACCTGATTATTTAAATGAAAATTGAGAATTGAACTATTTCCTCATCAGAACTGCAGATCCAGCATAATTTTGGAAATATTTAATGGTACAGAATTCACAAAAAATTCAAAGCTGAAAGAGAAAGAAAGGAAGAATACTTAGAAAAAAGAGAGTAGTTAACCACCAGTCATTAATACTATTCATCTCCTAGTAAGAAAAATGTAGAAAAAAGAGGAATTTGCATATATAATTTATTCATAGTGGATAAAAAGCACTGAAATTAAATTGATTCTCTTCTATAATTGATAGATTTTAAAACTGGGTGGGATATATTGATGTTTGGTCATTTTGGTCTTTGCTCTGTATCTAAAGGTAGAACATTTTTAAAATCAGAGATAAGACAGCTACATGGAAATAAGATTTCTTTTATTGCTGTTTGGTTTTCTCTGTGCAGATGGATGGTAAAGTTTTTTCCAACCTGTATAGTCTGGGTAGGCAGAGTGGTCAACATAACCAAAACGTGCAGTGGGATCACTGACCTTGTGACAGGTGGTCATTAACATAAAGCAATGATCTCCAAGTAGAATGAGTACATTCTAGGGAGTTTGTGAGATCATCAACTAAAATGAACAAATAAAATACAATATAAAAATTACCTTTTTATTCCAGAAGTGTCATGGTCAGTTTCATGTGTCAGCTTGGCCAGGTGGTCGTGCCTGGTTGTCTGGTCAGACAAGCTCTGATTTGTCTGTGGCTATGAGGAGATTTCATGGACTTAAATCATGATCACATTGGCTGCATCCACAGAAGGGGAGTGTCTTTTGCAATGTCATGCTTAATCTAATCATCAGAAGGCTTTTAAGGAGGATTCAGAAAAGAAAATCCCTTTTCCTGCTTCGGTCAGCTAGCCTTTCCTGAGAGTTTGTTGAGGACCTTCACTGGAGCTGACAGCTTGCGGCCTGCCCTATAGACCTTGAACTCTGCATCCTCATGGTTATGTGAGACACTTTTATAAATTTTGTATTTACAGATATTTCTTCCTAGTTCTGCTTCTCTAAAGAACCCTAGCTAAAACAAAAAAGTTGAAATTTATCAATAATTAAAAGAATTTTGACACGGAAAACTGCCTCAGTTAGTACGTGAGGTGACTCTATATCAAACATGTCACTGGCTGTATCCTAAGTTAAGAGAACTTGCACACTATATTGTCTAGTTTAAACTACATTTTTCCTCCAAAAATGATTTTTAAATATTCATTTAAAGATGTGAGATTGAAAGCAAAACTAATACAAGAATAAGCAAATAATACAAAAAAAGAGAACTGACATCTCTACACTTATTCCCAGTTATATTAATAAGTGTTATAAAATAAAGTGTTTTTCAATTGATGATCTAATGAGATAAGAGCAGAAGTTGAGCAAACAAAAAATTAGTAGTGTAGTTTATGCATACATGCAAACACACAGGTTGTACCTCAATATGCAACTATTTCACTGATAGAAGTATAGGGTAAAAAAAAAAACGTGTGGAGATCATTGACTTATAGAAATGCATAGACTGAGGCCAGTAATTGGGGAAAAGTGGTAAAAAAGAAAATAAAGTAGTGAAAACAGAGGTAGAGGTTAGCATAAAACAGGCTGAGTATAAGGGACTCAGTCAATTAGTCATTAAAGAAAACATAGGATAATTGGTTTTATACAGAAAATGTAGACTATGGACAGGGAAAAGTCTGAAGCATTATCAGAGAGAGAAACAGAAAATAAAGAGCATTAATATAGTCCTGAGATCAGCAGAACTATCTGAATCAAGAGCAGGAACAAAGCAATAATTTTTATGTGCAGTGTAGCAAAGATCTTGCAATAAAATTTTATATTGCAAACCAAGTCTGTTGGACCCTGAAAAGTATGCAAGAAAACCAAAGTTGAAACTATTGAAGTTCAGAATCAAGCCTGAGATATTGATCTTTTATTCATAACTAGTATATTTTTAATAGAATCCTGGTGAGTAGGAATTACTTGTACATGATCAAAATCAGCCAATGCATTATCCTTGTTCTTTTTTTAATTAATTAATTTTTAAATTTTTTCCAGAAACAAGCTTTCTGTATTACCTGCACCCTCACATTGCTCTTTCCTGAATGAACATCTTGAAAGGTTTGACTAAGCCCAAGTCACATGCCTGGATTGTAGCTACAAAAGACAAGGAGTATGACCATCTCATAATGTGGAAATCAAAGTTCTTATAATATGGGAAATTCTCCAACATGTGAGGTGTTCAAAACACTGGACAACCAGAGATGTGATAAAATTTGGCTCTGAATGTCTTTTATTTTCTTTTAAACCAAGCTTATTAGATATATATAATCATTAAAAAATCACGATTTTTGACCTGATAGTACTTTTTTGATAAAACTTGAATTTCTGTCAGTCGCTCAGAGCTCTGATTAGATTCAGTCATGACTAAAATGGATCAAAGATGAGTGGACGAAATACTGATTCTAACTTATTGTATTATTTCTTTAAATATAGACCCCCACTGTATATTTTAAAATATAATAAATGGGTGTTAAGATTTTTTGCCAAAATATTTCAAAAATTAATTTTTGATCTTTTATTTTCTTTAAATTAGTTTTAATTTTTGTCAGAATAATGCATTCTCAGTATTAAAAATCTTATAACACAAAAGAGCAAAAACCTTATAACACAGATGCCCAGCCACTGCTCTGCTCAACTTTTAGCAGTTTATTCCAGTTTATGTTCATTTTCAAAATCATATACATATACTGATCTCTCTTGGTTCTTTAATTTTAGACATTAACTGTCCATTGATTTCCAATTACACAGATTTATTCTATTAGTCTCCTTTCCCCAACCCCATTCAATTCTTGCAATGTAGTTATATCACAGTTTTTGGTTAACTTTTTTCTTTTATTATTTTTTAATTGGGAAGAAATTCACAGAACATAAAAATTAACAATTTTAAAATGTTCAATTCAGTGGCACTTAGTATATTGACATTATTGTGCAATCACAACCTCTGTCTAGTTCCAAAACATTTTTATCAACCCAAAAAAAGAAAACCCATACTTTTTTAGCAAACTCCTTATCACCCCCTCCTCCTAGGCCCTGGCAACCTCCAATCTGCTCTCTGACTCTATGGCCAATTCTGGATATTTTATATAAATGGAATCATAATATATGTGACCTTTTGTCTGACTTCTTTCAATTAATCTAATGTTTTAGAGGTTTATCCATATTGTAGCATATATTAGGATGTTTTCCTTTTCTATGGCTACACTAAATTTTGTTTAGCCACTCATCCCTTGATGGACATTTGAGCTGTTTTCATTGTTTGGCTATGGTAAATAGTGTTGCTATAAACATTCAAGTATCTATTTGAGATTATATTATTTTCATTGTATACCTAGAAGTGGAATTGCTAGGTCTTAGGATAATTACATGCTTCACTTTCTGAAGAACTGTTGAACTATTTCCACAATAACTGAACCACTTAACATTTCCACTACAAGGTAAGAATGTTCCTATTTCTTTGCACCCTTGTCAACATTTGTTATTTTCTGCATTCTAAATAATGGTCATTCTATTGGGTTTGAAGTGGTATCTCATTGTGGTTTTGATTGGCATTTTCCTAATGACTAATGGTGTTGACCATCTTTCCATGTGCTTATTGTCCATTTGCATATGTTTGGAGAAATGTGTATTTACATCCTTTGCTCATATTTTAATTGGGTTGTTCTTTTTTTTTAAATCCCTTAATGATTCAGGCATGCTCATATAAATAAGCCATAATATGATTTGATCAATTTAAAGTACTGTATTTGATTTGGTGATCCAATTTAAAAGAACTCTATTTTGGAGAATAAGTTTATCCTTTGTATGTTGGAGAATGATTGGAACTCTGTAAGCTATATTAAATGGAAATTTACATGGTGGCCAAAACAGACCATGGGTGATAGGTTGAATTATATGTCCCCCAAAACACACGTTCTTAATCCTAATCCATGTCCCTGCGTATGTGAACTCATTTTAAATAGGATATTTTGAAGATACTATTTTTAGTTAAGTTGTGGCAAACTGAGCCAGGGTGGGTCTTAATCCAGACACTTGATTCTCATAAAGAGAATCCGGAAGTAACAGAGGTGAGACAGGAGAAAGATATCACTGTGTGATAGGAGGCAAAGATAAAAGCAAAAGGAACCCAAAGATGGCCAGCAGAACAGCACAAGAATGCAACAGATTTCAGAGAAAGAAATGGTTTTGTCACTGCCTTGATTTTGGACTCCTTCTAATCTCAAAACCATGAACCAATAAATTCCTCTTGTTTTAACCAATCTGTTTTATGAGGTATTTGTAATAGCAGCTCTGGCAAATTAAGACACTGACGTTTTTCATTATTTCAAGCAGGGATTTCCGTAGTAAGTAAAATGGAATAATTACCACAAATTATATTATTTAGTTGTTTCCAGAATAAGAATGTGTTTTAGAAATGTCAAGCTGATATGAATTAACCCTGTGGAACCTATTATAGTTCTTCAACTTTAAGTCATATTGTTTTTCACATCTTAATGTTTCTGAAATTGAGAAGATGTATAAATACATAGAAGTTCTTGTTCCTATCTGGAAATCTTCTCTTCATAAGCAGAAAAAATAACAGCATCAAAATACATGGAATTGCCAGTATTTTAGGGGAATATATCAAAGACAATAATGGAACACTTTTTTAAAATTCTACACTTATCTCGAATGCCAAAGGATAATATTGCATGAATAATACAGATGATTTCTATTTTCATTCAAACAATGTTTCAAAAAATTGGATTGTGAAGAACTTTTAGGAATCACTTCACCAATCAATTTCTCATATACGTTTTTTAATATATGCTCAAGAGTGATGTACAGCATATACCATTGTCAACTTATGTCTAAAAAACTCATCTCCAATAAACTTTTAAATAAAATTTCCAAGTGATTAGAAAGCATTGAACTAGTCAAATTGGTAGTGATAACTCTTTGAATTGATGGCATATTAGGTTAGATGATATACAAACTTTCTACCACTCCCCATCAAGTATTATGCAAAGACATTTCTTTGATATCAGCACTGTCATTGTTCTGTCATAGTAATACCTTTCTGACATCTTGAAAATCCTTGTTAAATTTCTCCTTCACACTCTATCGGTAAACAGGATTTTCAATTCCCACCTTCTTGAATGTGGAACTCCTGGACTGATTCACCTCACATTTCTCCTTTTCACTGTAGTTTCCTCTGTGTTTCTGATAGCAAGAGCTCTTTGCATAAATTTGAGGATGCTGTGCAGACATGACTGGACGTGTGCACCAGAGAGACAGAACTGCAAGGGAAGGAAGAATCACACACATTCAAGTGATAAATTATAAATAAAAACTCTCAAAAAAACAATTTCCCAGAAAATACATCTTCTGCACTTCAAAACCAGAAAAAAACATAGAAGATTAAAATTTGTGTTTAAAAATCTAGCAACACCAGCAGTAATGTCGCTATATCAAAATATTTTCCAATATTATCTTTTATTAGAGACTTGTGTTTTAGGATTTGTCTACACACTCCCTACCCATTCTGTAAGAACCTCTATTGTCAAACAATAAGTGTGTACTAAGATTCAGTATATTTTATCAAAATTTACATTTCAATATGCCCCATGGCAATAAAATGATTATAAAATTGGAAAGAAAGCATGCTCAGTGTACCCAGAGCCATTTCACAACATCAGATGCAATAGAAGTATGAGCAGAGTATTTCATGCTTCTATTCTTTCTGGAGGATAACACCTTTACTAATTTCCATATGTCATCCAGTTAACATGACAAACAAAGAAAGTTGAGGATTTCAAGCACAATAACATAAGTCAAAGATTTTGATTGACTGGTAAATTATAACTCTTATTACATACCGTGGACCCAGGATGCTATAATAATTATTCTGTCAAGTCAATTGTTACTCTTCATTAAAAATGAATATAAGGGAGCAATTAATCTCACAACTTCAGCTTCATTTAGGACATTCTGTTTTTGCAGTTGGGTGCAGTTCAGTCTCTCAATCTAAAGAGTGTATCATTTTCTAATAGAAGGTTTCACCTTCATTATTTTGATTATGTACCTGAACAGCAAAATGTAAGCTTATGCAATAGCTGGGTGAATATTCTGAGCTATTCATAGTTTGCCTTTTGAAATTCATTAGAGATACTGGGGATCATTTCCTACTTCTTTTCTTCACCTTAGCATTTGAGGCTATGCACTGAGAATTTCACACTCCTTTAAAGTGATTCTACCCTCTGTGAATTATGTCTCTGAAAATGCTGACGCACACAAAAATAGACAAAGCTCAAGGACTTCTCTGTATGCTCAAGAAATATTGCAGAGAACGTGAAATCAGAGTTGAGGTTTTCTTACATAATAAAGGTTAGATGAACAATAATTTCAAAAATCACCTATAGGTGATCAGTTTAAGACATTGTGGATTATTCAACTGCTCATAGTGATTGAAAACTGGCAGGGTGAAAGTTTAGATGCAGATGACAGAGATGATACCAGTTCTGCCTTCTGTACTCTAATAAGATAAAGACAACAACAACAGTTAAAATCAGTGCTCCCCACTGACAAGTAACACCATCCTTTGGGAAATCAAAGAGAAAAAACCTGTGTTCAGCAGACATTTGACAGACCATAAACTAGTATTACAGAAATGAACCTAGAGGTGGGCTGTTTTGCCAATACCTCCCCTTCACTCAACCCTGACATTTAAAAGTCTGTACTATTTAAAAATAACTTCTCATAGGAAATGTCATGATCCTTCTTGAGAATATATAAAAACCTTCACTGTTGTCAAAGTGTTACTTATAATAACTTGTAGACATCACTGCTATTGTTTATGTGGGCCAACATGTTGGACTGCCAAAGAGCATTTGCTCAGATTCAACAAATTTGTTTTGATTTCTTTCCCTCCACTTCTACCTGAGCTCACTGACCTTGGGCAGACCATGTTCACTCTGAGCCTCATTTGCCATAGCTACATAATTGGAATAATAGTGTTCATACTCTCAGAGTTTTTCTGAGCATTAAATGAAATTTAAAAACATACATCACCAGGGAGTGCAAGGGTAGATCAGGGGTCGAATTCTCACCTGCCATGAGGGAGACCCGGGTTCCCAAAAAACAAATGAAAAAAATAACAAAAACAAACAAACAAACTATTTAACATATGGTACTGCAATAACAGGATACTCAAATGGAAAAAAAAAAAGAAATGTGACCCCACCATATAGCATACAAAAAAATTATATGTATATATATATACACATCATCAGCTAAAATGTTTACATGTAGTAGATACTCCACAAAAATTCACTGACTGGTATTGCTCTTTAAGTCGTAAATATTGAACACATGAGTCTCTAAGGTTGGAGTTTGTTCTTTGGTGAGAGACTGGAGAAAGTATCCTACTCTAGCAGCTGGGCATGGTAGGGAAAAAGTATAATTAAACTAGTTCCCTAATTGAATCCTGTGCATGCAAACGTTTGTGAATGACTGGTGTGGAATCTGCAGAAAGAAAACTGGAGGCATTTGGAGAAGCAGAAGGTGAATGGAAGAACTTGTTATGACAGAGGAAGACATAATAGTCATTCAAAGATGTTCATCGAGGGATAAAGTATAGATGTGCCAGAATAAACATAAATGTTTGAGTGGACAGCCCAGACCATGAACAGCCTGGGATTCAGGAACAGGGCCCTGGGTCCTTGGAGCATCTCAGTTAGAAGAAATGATCAAGATAAGAACACAAACACAGGGAAACAATGTTTGTAATGGGGTACCTAGTGAATATGTATATAATTAAAATAAGCAATCTACCACTGTGCTACCCTTTTTACAGTCATTCCCTCATTAAGCCACAGGACAGTCTTGGATGTGGAGCACAATTTTTGTTTCACATGTGAGAAAACAGTGGCTGAAAGACTTAAGCTTCATGAGGCCAGGATCCATGGCTACCTTGCTCATTATTTATAGTCCGATCACTCAGCAAAATGTCTGGCACATGACGAGTAGTTATGTAACTCGTCCTTAATTGAATCAATGGATTGTCAACTAAACTGAGGTTGAGTAGTGAGTTGGGAATTAAGCCAATATAGTGTTCTAATTCTCTCCACCGAATGACCACGCAAGAGCATGGAGATCCCCTATTTAAGAAAAATATAATTTCTAAACACTCAGGTATTATGCTCAAGGTCTAAATACTTCCAAAGTAGGTGAACTGAGGATATAAATAATAGGAGGATGTAAATAATATAATAATGTGAGGATAAGGTAGAAATAAAGTAGTGTATTGCTGGGCCTCTGACCGAAGAATCGAAGTTTCTGTACAAACTTTTGAAAATATCGTAATTCAGCCTTTTCTTGTGATGGTCCAGAGATATGAAATTATTGCTATGATGTCATAAATAAGCACATTCCACTTTGAGACAGGTCCAGTTTCTAGTTGTCTGATTCTTATGCAAATTTAAAACAATCAGTTTGGGTATCCTCTCCAAAGTAACAGTAAATTTAATGAAAAAAGTATTAATTTGAATAAATATTATGTGTTATTCCATTGCCTCTATCATATTAGAGCACTTCAGATTAGAATACAGCAATTGTAGCCCTTTCTTATCTTGTTTCAGAACTATATAAACAGTTTCTTCAATTGTTCGTTAAATGAAATTGTCCTTTCCTCATTATATATCATACTTTACTTATTAACCACCTGGCTATTCATTAACTATTATGTGTAAATCACTTAATAAGTTTAAGTTGCTGAAGAGGAAAATACAGAGATTTAAGAAATACACAATCTCTATCCTCAAATGAATGTTCTAAACCCATAAAAGAAGAACAATGGAAAAAAAAATTGGGAGAGGGAATATGATAAATGTAAGGCAAATAAGTAAGTGAGTGATCCTCCTCAGATTTCCAAATAAAAACATTGGACATGTGATGGAAACCTTTCATTTTAAATTCACTCAGAATGACTGATAACAAAGTCCACTTTAATGTGGACGTAGAATGTACACCAGCTGGAAGTGGTTTTATTTATATATATACCTTCATCTGGATTCTGTCTTAATAACTCAGAATTCAGTAACAGCAGCCATTATAGCAGCTACACTCACTATTGTATCATACTGAGCTGACGACCACCTGAAAACCTTAAGATTTTTACACAGACTTTCATCAACAGAGACCTTGGTCTCATGCTGACTTTGTCCTAAATTTGGCAATTTAATTTTGCAAACATATTTTAGTGCAGTATTTTAAATCTTTACCCTAAATTGCTACTTGTTTTAGAACTATATTTTAGTCTGTCAGAATATTTTAGATTATTTTACCATTAAGAATATTATATTTTTATTAAATGTTTGCATTATGTGCAAATATTCCACTTTTCCATCTACTTATTTACCTTTTATTTGCTTATATTCTTTCTTATACTGGAAAGTATTAAAGTCAACATACCAGAAAGTGAAAGAAATACAAATAGCATAATTATAAGTCTACTAGAAAGAGAAACTGAAAATAATTGGTAGTGTTCCTTTCTTCCAGGTACTGATGGACATTATTGAAAACTACAGCAAGACATGCAGATAGGCAAGTGGTATGTCTTCAGAAATCCCCAATCAATGATAGGATATCATTTGATTAATCCTCTCTGGGACTTGGTGTTCATCCATCTATGAAGCAATTTATTCTAACACTGAGTCCATACTTTTTTTTTCATTTTTGCACTAACAGATATTGTTGCATTTGTTATATATTCTTTTGAGGTGAAAATCTACACTACCAGGCAGCATAACATAATGGAATGATAATGAACATTGGAATTAGGATATTCTCTTTGATTCCCAGTGCTAATATCTACCATCTTTGTTACCCTGGGCAACTTATTAGTATCTCCAAAATTCAGTTTTGCTTTATCTATGCAAAAAGTCTTCTGTGATTTAAAGTGAAAATAAAATCAAATGAATCATGTAATATGCTGCCACAAAATAGATGATTGGCTAATCTGGTAATGTAGCAAATAAGTGAAAAGACTATTTTTGTCAAATTATTTTTACATGAAATCATCACTTTCTCCCAAAGAGCTCATAATTTAGCATCGTATTTTATACCTTAGAGAATTAAATTTAAAATAGCATGTTCTTCAACTGTCATCCTACTACCATTGTCATTTCAGCTTATCTTTCATTTCTGAGAATTGTCTTTCCCTGACTTTTTCAGCACTATTCATTCTTAACATGTCTTTATAGGATAGTAGCCCACTCTTCCTTTACTAAGCATAAGACAAGAATTCTGGCTGTTTTTGAAAATGCTTCCCATGTTTTTGAGAGATTTCATGCTATATGATTTGTGTATCCACTCGGAGGAAGGCAGAAAACTTGCTCTTTTGATCTCCCTTGTAGTTAAGAGGGTGCAGACTTGTAAATTAGGCTGTTGAACAAGTGCCGCTATGTGAGACTTTAACTGGAAAGTTAGGAACAAGACCAGGTGAGGATGAAAGGGGAGGCATCCAGTCTACAAGAAGGCTGCGGTTCTGATGGCTCTGGGGCTGTGTCCATGAGCCAGATGCAGTGGCTGTTTTTTCCTGGGGATTTCTAGGATATAGTTAGGAGTCCTTAGCAGCATAGCTTCGAAGCCTGAGTCTCCAGCAGTCACAAAGAAGCCTTGAACTCCCTAATGTCTTTGGTTTCTTTTCTGAAACCAAACATTTCTGATTATCTAGAATGTTTTCTAATGATTGCAACTAAGAAATGTGGATTATACAGTGTCCCTCAAAGGTCTGTCCATGAATTACACTTTTTCTTCTTCATTCCTTCCTATGTAAAAAAATTTTCACAGCTTTAGTTAAAAACCAGAAGCTAGTTACCATCAGATACAAAAATCACCAGTTATATATATTTTTTGTCCTTGATGCTGGACCTTTGAGCTTCAGACTGTATTTCCACTTATTAGGTATTTCCCTATGGATACATATCATACGAATACAAACTAATGTATTCAAAACTGTACTCATTGCCTCTCACCCAAAGCTAGATGTTCAGTCAAGTCAAAAAGGATTTTGTTCTGTTGGTTCCTTTTCACTGCTTCTATATTTAGTCAAATTCAGTCTGAATCTTATTTTTTTTTTATATCTGCTCAGTTTAATAGAAATTTTTGCAGTGATGGAAATGTTCCAATTCAGTGCTGCCCCAAACAGGAGTCACCAGGCAGGTGTGTCTACTTAGTATTTGAAATATGGCTGGTGCACCTAAGGTAATGAATTTTTATTTCATTTAATTTTATTTAATTTAAAGTTTAGAAAACTACACATGACTAGTAACTGCTATATAGAACAGCACAGTTCTGTATCATATTCCTCAGCTTTGGCTTAATTTGAAGGTTCAGCAAATTACACTTTCTTATAGATTCCACCAATAGAAGGTTTTACAATAGACTTGAGGTTTGTTCCTTTAGAAATAATACCTATTACATTCACCGCATCATCGCCTCTGCCCTGAAAATTCTTTGAGAATTAACCGTTAACCAGTCATGCAGCCTCCTATGCACAGTGTCTAAAATGATTATCCTGATATATTGATCTATGCCAAGTAAAACAGAATCAATAAGCAACCTGAACTAGAGATATGACACCTGTGTTAGATGATCATCTGTACTTGCCAAATGTAAAGATTTCGTTAAGTCTTTATTTCAAGGAAACAGCCTATGTTTACCTTGCTTCTGGATGAATTTGTGCAGTTCTTGCCTGAAATAAAGTTTCTGTTACATTCCAAATTTGGAACTGATCTTTTTTTTTTTAACGTAGATTAATAGTTCCTTAGTTCAGGCATTCAGATATAAATTACAGATTGTGCTTACTTAGAACAGCTGGATCAACTATTTGTAATTAATTGAACTGTTAGAAACAGTTGGCAATTTAGCTAAATGAGAGATTTTTTTTTTCTCTAAGTTAACCAAATTCATCTATGTTTTGCTTTTCTTTAGGCCAGGTGTTTGGAAAATTTTTCTCTAAAGGGTCTCAGAGTATGGACCAAGAAGCAAATTTGAGGATATTTTAGTAACATTTAAAATGTAAAAATCTTTCTCACCTTGTGGGCAGTTTACCAAGCCCAGCTATCTGATGCAGACTTGTTAACATTTACGTTACAGTTATGATTTAATTAAGGTACATAACCAAATTTGGAATCACTATCCCCCAAAGTTAAGGATTGCCAGTCTTTGATTTCATATGTGCTATCCTGGCTGAACACAGTAGTTCTTAAACTGAATGACAAGAGCTCTGGCTTATCAGGCAAAGGCCAATGAGATGTTTGATCATGTACACAGAGCATATCACAATATGAATAAAATTTTCTAAGTGACGTCTACAGGAAATGGGATGCTTCATGTTCTTAATTTAATATTTACATTTAACGGTCATACATGTATATAGTTTTAAAAATTAAATAAGGTCATAATGAAATATAAAACACCTCTCCCACCTCCACTCCTTTCCATTCCTGATTTCCACATCCATTTTCATTTTTTCAAACATGTTGCTTCAAACATTTTCATGCGTTCTCTTTTACTTCTATATATTAACTTTTTTACTTCTCATCATGGAAGGGAGGAATTTAGCACTTTTGACATCCTCCCACACCCCAGTGAACACACCCACATGTGTACACGCACACACACGTTCCTTCACTTTGTATGAATAGTTGTATTAACACGGTCTGTGTTGGACAGCGCATCCTTTCTCCATGTCTTTTACTATCTCCCCATCACATACCAAGTTGTCATCGAGACATCCTTCTATTTCAGCATTTCTCATATTTTCAAAGGATCTATTTTTCTAGCCCTCTTTGAATATATTCACAATGTTTTCCTAACTATGGGTACATAAGACGATATCTGATTGGGCCAATTCCCTGCCTTGCTCATAATTGTCTTAGATCATCTTAGGCTTTTAAAGTCAAATTATTCCTAAAATCATTTTCTCAACTTCTGTGAAAATTTGCTGGAATTTTGATGAGAATTACAGAGAAGATACAGGTGACTTAAAGTAGGGATTGATGTCTTTACTCTATTGAGACTTCCAATTCCCTAATGTAGTAATTTTCTCCATATATTCAGATCATCTTCTGTGCCCTTGAATAAAAGTCCCTATAGGTCTTTAACAGCTGTTAGATTTCAAAGTTCTTACAAGGATTTTGGTACTTATAAATTAAATATATTTTATGATGTTGTCTGATTTGTTATAGCTTGTGTTTCATAGCACTATTTATTATTGACGTTAGACATGATACCCATGTGTCTAACAATCATGCTGAAATTTCATTATTAGATTCTAATATTTATCGATGGATTAATTTCCCCTATAAATATTATTTTAAATAATAAAAATTCTGTTTCTTCCTTATCTTACTACTGTATGGACCTGCAATAACATGCCATTTATGAAGGGGAGAGAGGGTGTACTTGTCTTCTTCCTGTTGCTATGACAATATGAGCTTTGTCATAGACATTTATATATACCTTTATGAAGTTAAGGGAATTTCCTTCTATCCCAGGTCACCAAGAATTTTTGTTTTGCTTACTTCTTTGTTTAATTTAATCATGAATGCTAAATTATATTGAAATTTTTAATGTATTCAAAAGTTTCCTTTTTTATCTTTTAAGCTGTTGATATGAATTTCATTGATAGAAATATCATACAATTCTATCTCATATTCTTAGAATGAAATTTACTTGATCATGTAAGATATAATTGAAAATATCTACAGCAGAATTGCTAGATCTGATTTACAAATATTCAATCATATAATTTAGGTTTTTTAAAAACTGTATCATCTTAGGTGAAAATTGTCTATAATTTTCCTTGCTTGGGCACAATTGCCCAACTTTTTACAAGGTTATGCCAAGCTAAAATATATTTTGAAGCCATCTGAGTCTGGCATCTTTTCAAGGTGACAGTGGAATTTGAGGCTATTGATTGAATTTCTTTCCTGGAGAGTTAGGGGTTTTATTGTTTTTGATTTCATGTATGTATGTGTGTGGTTTTTTTGTACCTATGATTATAGAAGTTTTAAGCATAAGCAAAATAGATAGTAGAATGTGATAAATGTACATGCCCTGAATGGCCGGTTTCAACCATTATCAACTCATGGACAATTTTGTTCCATTCATACCCCAGCCACTATATCCCCACTTGATATTAGGAACCAATCCTAATAATCCTATTTCATCTACAAAAATGCCAAGTTAAGTATATATTTATATTATTGGTGTAAAATTGTTCATCCTATTACCTTATCATTTTAACTTATGACTGATCTGAAGCTATGGTTTTTTTATCTGAACTTTTCATCAATTCTGATTCTTTACAACTGACCAGATACTCTACCATAACTTAGCGCATCTTCAAATGTTATACATATTCTGGTTATACTTTTTATGGTTGTTGTTTGTTGGACTCAGACTCACAAACCTATGTTTGTGCATTCCTTATTTGCATCTACGTGTTTTTTCGTTTGTTTGTTTCTTTGTTTGTTTTTGGCACGGGCAGGCTCTGGGAATCGAACCCAGGTCTCCGGCATGGCAGGTGAGAATTCTGCCACTTTGCCACCGTTGCACTGCCCTCTACCTGTTTTTAAATGTCTTATTTTTTTTCCTTAGGACTCTTTTTCTTTCATTTATCAATTTGCAGAGCTTTTATTCTATAAGTTTCATGTGACATAATTGCTGATGTAACATAAAAATATTTTTGCATTTTTCATTACCCCCAACTCTTCCAATTTTGTCAGCAATTATGCACCTTCCTGAATGTACTCCCTCAGCTCTGTGCTTTTATCTTTCCCCAAGGTTAACTGCATGTAGAACTTGTGCCCAGAGAGACAAACATTAAGAAATAGTGAACTTTGTTAGCAATAAGTATATGCCCTCTCTTGGCTCTGTGCCTTCTTTGTTTATGCCCACTATAAAACCCTCCTTTCCCCTGATCAGTGTAAAACACTTTCACACTCAACTCTGTATCAGCCACCATTAGGGCAACCTGACTCTTAGATTAATTTCTTTCTTCACTACTGTAAATCCCTATAATAAAGGTTCATGTCTCAGTCCATGCCTGGTGTTTCTTTGGTCCCTCAGCTAGAAAAACCTTAGGGCCAGGACAGCTGGCATTTTTGATGTCTAAGTAGGTGCTAGTTTCTTCAGGAGCTTTGGAATTTTAATTTTGGAGGTATCATACTGTGGGAAGATTATCCTGTGATAGTTTTGTAGTATTAGAATTTTAAATGTAACCTTAAAACTGTGAGAAAGGTGTGTATTTGAGATTTAGTCTCACAGAGTAGCAATATGCAGAACATGCACCCAGGCATGAATAGACACCAATCAAGCTATTCATGAAACACTATTGTTTGTTTTTCCTCATCTAGCCCACCAGACTTGGAAGCATCATGCACCATGCATCTTAGAGGATGTAATACTAAAGGACATAGTAAATAAGTGAGACAAGGAAGTAATGAAGTTCTCCAGCCCCATAACATGTTACCCAAAATAATTAATTTTCTTTGTCTCTGATGTGTATAAAAGCTACATGAAAACATCGCTACAAGGAGGCAGATTTGAGAAGCACCCACTGCCCTCCTGCAGGCTCATATAAACCCTCTTTTTCCCTCAGAGCCCAATTGGTGTGTCTGCATTAAGCTGCACAGAGCAACAAAGTTAATTTGGGGTGAGGAGAGGGGGGCCTTACCTTCATTTTCCCTTCCATCTCTGCAATTGCCTTTTCCTGTTTAGTGCTTTGTGGCCACTCCCACAGACTCAGCTCTTCTATCATTGGCTCCTGCTCATGGTACTTTTTGTGATGCAGCAGGTTCAGTTGCTTAACCAGTGAGTCACTTGACTCAAGTTCTGTCTGCAGTGATTTCTTCTGCAACCACAAGTGTACTGATATATGCAAGCTGTAGCCCAGGCAGCATTCCCATCTTTCTTGAGAATCCTAGTTTCAAATAGTCAGTCTTACTGCAAGCTTCTTCTACTTATAAGTAGCTTTTAATCTCTTCCACTCTGAAAGGACAAGTCTCCCAAGCTGCCTTGCCACTTTATCCACAGCTTACTTGTGTGCATTTGGAAAAGTTTATTTTTGATGGGGCTGTGTTGTTTTAGTTTATATGGTAATACTTTATTTGAATATTTTTGTTCAAATATCTAAGAGTCATTAATTTGTGGTGAGGAGGGAGAATTTTCCAATGTCAACTCACAACCTCACTTTGATCTGAAGCCTCTAATGTGTTTTCCAAAAATTATCAGAAATAGGCATAAATAAAGTAAATTTTCTTTCAAAAAGCATTTATTTACAGGTGCACAGAAGTTGTGCTCACAGTCTTTCCTGTAATTTCTCTGCACTTGTTAAAAACTAAGTATCTACCATTAACTGTATGAGCTTGGCATACAATGGCAGTGAGAAGTTCTCTCACCTTCAGGTAAGATTGTGCATGAAGATATGGGGATCAATTCTGCCTTCTTTTCAAGAAAACTTTTCTAATTTGAAATCATGGTTAGGTTCTCAACATATTTGCTTGTATACTCCAATTTACCTCTTTACAATTTTCTTTAAATGGCTGACATTGTCTTTTAGTGATACAAGCAAAAACTAATAAAATTGTGAGATATACACTATATAATGAAGTTGTTTTTATCAGATTAAATGCCCAAAGTAAGTTTTGAATTCCTCTTTATACACACACACACAGACACAAATACACACTCACATGCACACACACACACACTGGATGCCTTTGGAATTTGCGTGGGATGAATAACTATGTATAGCATAGTCTTTCTCAAGATGGGAAATACTGTTTTACAAACACCTGGGCGCTGAGAACACCACCACCCTCTGTGGAATTTGTAAACAGAGCCAGCTGGGTTCTCTGTATTCTCCTTTATATTAGCTGTGGTGTATTTCCTTAATACTGCTTATCTTGCCTCATCTTATTTTCTACCAGTTTTTCTAACACTATTTCCTCTAACTTTCTTCCCAAGTATTCACCAAAAATTGCCTTTCCCTTTTCTCTTTTAAGTGTAATTCTCTTCTTCCATTGCTCACTGAAATAATAGGTCACTTGATTAAAATGTGATCCCTTTATTCATTCATCAAGTAAGCCTTTTGTCAATTAACAGGTATTTGTGAGTGTCACTAAGATCCACACTGTGCTAGGAACAAACAATTGAGAACATATTCTGAATATGTGCTATAACTCCCATGTGGAAGCTTTAACATAGGGTCGAAAATGAAAGAAAAGACCTAAAAAAGAAGAAAATTCACATTAAACTATTCCAACTTCTAAATTAGTGAAATCTGTCTTTTTTCCAGAATGTATATTACTTTAAAATGCCACCTGAATTTATGAGAGTTCAAAATATGTTTATTTATCAACTTTAGCCAATTGGAAAAATTGTGTTTTCTTTGTTTTAGTTGTTGATATTGTCACCGGTTTTGTATTTAATGGGTCCTCTAGTTCTTCCTTCTTTGTCCTTTCTAGAAACCTTATGTAACAAAGGAAAAAGATGGAAGGGAGAGACTGAGAAAAAGAGAGAAAGACACAAGGACAATTGATTATTTTTTTTGAAGAATATTTAAAAATGTTCCTCAGGATTGCTTTTACAAAAATCCTTTTAAATATAAATATAAACCATCACCAATGATGAAACAGGGAATATTTCTCTTTGTCTTCTTTTACTCCCAGATCTTCAGTTTCTATTGTATTCACAAAGAAAGACTTAGCATAAAGACATTACCCCTCCCAAAGAAGGAAATTGAAATTGCTTATCACAAGTAACAGATGCTGCTTTCCTTGAGTATAATGTTTAAATTGCCAAATGATTTATTAATGCACAGATAAATTTCTATCATTGTTTTATTTGTTTGTTGTTTTTATCTTCTGACATCATTTTCTTCTGTTTCTTCTGACCCCCATCTGGACTTTTTGGTATCAGAACTTGTGCTAAAGATGTATATCTTCCATTAACTTATTTATAAGAAAAAGTTTTTTTTAATTTTAAAAAATAATACTTCCTTTAGAAAAATTTATAGGTATACTCATAGATTTTTGCAATGGCGCCAGAGTTTATGTAGCATAAACGCATACAAAGATTGAAAACCTCATAAGATCAACCAAGTTCCCTGGGAGCATTAAAAAGCATGTAAGACAGACCAGATGCATTTATGTAGGACACAGTTATTACAACTTTGCACATCTCAGCAATATCTTCTTTGCTGAGTTAGAAAATGCCAGAGGCCAGCACACTTCCTATCAATATCCACTGATAAGATCATGCACTTTGAAGAAGCCAAAAAGGGGAACAAGGGGGAAGAAAACAGGCCTGCAGCTCAGTGTTCTTATAACCATACTTTTAACTGCATCCTAAGCTAACCACCCTTTGCAACACATCGAAGTACTACCCAACTTTAACTAGCTACTCATTTTCATTGATATACTGAGGAAAAAAACAGATAAATTAGCAGCTACTCAGTTTTTGTATGTGTATAAGTTTACATGAGTTTTTGCTGTTTAAAACCACAGCCTCAGACTTTAAGCTGCCTTCTGTAAATCAATCACTGAACTCATGCAGCTGGTATTGGGGATTGAATCATGGACCCCACAAAGTGACTTAATGCAGCCCATATTCCTGTGCAACGGAACCCATTTGTAAATAGTATCTTTGAATTACGTTAAAGTGAGTGTACTGTTCTAGTTTGGTAGCTGTCAGAACGCAATATACCAGAAACGGAATGGTTTTTCAAAAGGGAATTTAATAAGCTGCTAGTTTACAGTTCTAAGGCCAGGAAAATGTCCCAATTAAAACAAGTCTATAGAAATGTCCAATCAAAGGCATCCAGGGAAAGATATCTTGGTTCAAGAATGTTGATGAAGTTCAAGATTTCTCTCTCAAATGGAAGGGCATATGGTAAACACAGTCAAAGTTTCTATCTCAACTGGGAAGGCACATGGAGAACATGGTCAGTGTTCCTCTGTCATCTGGAAAGGCACATGGTGAACACAACATCATCTGCTAGCTTCTTCTCCTGGCTTCCTGTTTCATGACGCTCCCTGGGAGGCATTTTCCTTCTTCATCTCCAAAGGTTGCTGGCTGGTGGACTCTGCTTCTCGTGGCTATGTTGTTCTGTTCTGCTCTCTCTGAATCTCTTTTGCTAAATATTGAAGTTCATGGCTTTTAAAATCTGCCTTCCAGCCAAAGCCACTAGTCAATTTTGCCAGATTATCTGCCATTTTAAAACAAGGCTCATCTTCTTTCCAGTCTATAATAACACACTCCTGATTTCTGTCTAAAGCTTTATCAGAAGTGCCTTTAGAGTCCACATTTCTACCAACAGTCTCTTCAAAGCATTCTAGGGGTGGACTGTCATGGTCTGGTTCATATGTTAACTTGGCAAGTGGTGGTACTTATTGGTCTGGTTGGGCAAGTGTTGGCCTGCCTGTTGCAATGAGGACATTTCATAGAATTAAATCATGATCACATCCACTGCATTTACAACTGATTCCATTTGTAATCAGTCAAGAGGAGTGTCTTCTGCAATGAGTGATGCTCAATCTAATCACTGGAAGCCTTTTACAGAGGATTCAGAAGAGACAGGCTCTCTTCCTGCTTCAGCAGGTGAGCCTCTCCTGCGGAGTTCATGCAGACCCTCCAGTGAAATCATTGGCTTTATAGCCTGCCTTGTGGATTTTGGACTCTGTGTTCCCATGGTCATATGAGACACTTTTATAAATTTTATATTTGCAAGTGTTCCCTGTTGATTCTGTTTCTCTAGAGAACCCTAACTAAAAAAGGTATGGACTCATTTGTGAATAGGATTTTCAAAGGCCCTATTTAAGTGTCAACTAATTGAGGTGGATCTTAAATCACATAACTGGAGCCCTTAAAAAGAGAAGCCAGAAGTTGTAGAAAGCAAATGTCAAAGAAAGCCATGAGAAAAAGTCAAAAACTCAAGGGATACCAGAAGTGTCCTTCATTTAGGATTTCTGGCTTCTAAGAACTGTGAACCAATAAATTCTTATTCAAACCAATCCATTGTGTAGTATTTTTCATAGTGGCTCCTTCAAATTAAGAAGTCTGAGAATGTCCTACCCGAGTAGTGTAGCAGGCAGCCCGTGTTTACCCAAGCCATATTCCCTCACAGCAGGCAAGCCCCTGTTTACTCAGGCCATCTCCCTTCTGAAAAGTCTCCCAGGCCCTGAAGACCATCAAAATTGCATGCAGACAGGATACTCACCCCGGGAGTCATTGAAATTGCACATAGGCAGGATAAGAAAAATTCCTGTAGAGACCCCTCCCCTTCTGTACATCACACGTAGCCAAGTACTTCCCTTAAAACCCTGTGACAACCGCTGTTGGGGGCTCAGACTTTCAGAGGTAACTCAGCTGAGCTCTGTGTGCACAGACTAATAAAGCTTGCTTCCTGAAACTTCAGAGCCTGGATCCTGGATCATCTGGTGTTTTGTGTAAGGTTCTTGGAGGCTTGCAGCCTTGTCACTAGTTTTGAACAACATTTCTGGGGGCTCATCCAGGATTGAGAGGCGGGTGATAGTCTCACCTCCCTCACCTGCAGTGACAGCGTTTCCAAGACCAGAGACCCAATGGAATCCAGTGCTGGCACTGGGGACCTTCTCTGTCTTTAGGAATCCTGACCTCCCCAGGAGGGGCTCTCATCACCACTGGAGCTGCAATGGATCTGGGACAGTTTCTGGAACCACGTTTCTGGGAGCAACACCAGTCTGACTGGTAAGCACCCAGGTGCATTAAGTATCAACCCACTCATAAAAGACTAAGGGGAGCCTGAGTGGAAGGGAAGCCTGATCACCTCCCAAGACTCTCTGAGTACTTGTATCTGGTCTCCATCTGGAGGACCAGGGGAATCAGAAGTCTTCAGGTTCAGTTTTGGGAAGGGTGCTGCAGAAGGGGTGTTGGTGTGTATGCATGTGTTTGTGTGGTTGAAAGGAAGTCCTGGACCACAGGAAACATGCACCACGTTGTGATTGAGTTCAAACTTTGTGGTTCATGCAACCCTGCTAAGGCCCAGGCTAGACAGAATGAAGCAACAGTTTGTTCAAAACCCTTTGTTGTTTTTCCATAAGCCCTCTCCCTAATCATTGGTACTGCCAATATGGGAGATGAAGTCAGTAAGACGCCATTATGGTACATGATGTCCAACTTTAGGAAGGCTTTTACCGATGAATGGGGAGTCAAGCTGACCCCCAGGCAACTTAGGAAGCTGTGTGAACTAGAATGGACCACCTTTGGGGTAGATTGGCCATCTGAAGGAACTTTTGAGTTAAAAAAGGTAAAGGCAGTTTATAGTATAATGTCAGGAATGCCTGGACACCCAGATCAGTTTCCCTACATTGCCACCTGGCTTGAGGTCATTAAGAAGCCAGGGAGGATAAAGACTTACTTTGATAGACAGTGCCAGTTGTTTTCCACCCAAGTGGTGGAGAAGTCCCACAAGGAACCAGACAGCAAGCCCAAGGTCCCAGTTTTATCCAGTGCACCAGAAGAAGAAGAAAACCCCCTGCCTCACTTCATGCCACCAACACCCAAAGCCCTACCGAGCTCCTCCACAGCTACCCCCGATCCCCCCAGTAGCCCAGAAATATCACTTGAGACTCTGCTGAGCCCAGCCATCCCTGGACTTCCTGAGTCATGGCAGCTGCAGCCCTGGCCTGGTGTGGCTGCTCCCTCTGTGGCCACACCTTTAATGCCTCTGAGAGAAACCTGAGGACCTCCCTATGTTGGCCCAGGGAGACTTTTGGGAAGGGAGAATAAAGTTTGTATATATTTCCTTCACTTCTGCTGTCCTGCTAAACTGGAAGAATCATATGCAGTCCTATACTGAGAGGCCCCAGGTAATGATCGACCTGTTCCAGTCCACTGTCCAGACTCACCAGCCCACCTGACCCAACTGCAATCAGCTGCTTGCAACTCTCCTCAGCACTGAGGAACATCAGTGCATGGTAGAGATGGCATGGAAGCACCTAGAGGAAAGTGCCTCTGATGGCATCTTAGACACAGCCCAATATGCCACCACCAGTTTTCTGGGAGATGACCTAGAATGGGACCCAAACACTGATGCAGCATTGCAATCCCTTCAATGATTCCACAAGGCCCTGCAACAGGGCCTCTGGAAAGGCAGCCTAAAAACCACCAACATGACCAAGGTCAAAGAGGTCTTGCAGAAGCCAGATGAACCCCAGAATGAATTCCTTGAGCACCAAAACACACCGCTTGATCCTGAGGCCCTAGAGAGCCAGATGTTGGTAAATACTGCCTTGGTGGGACAAGCAGCCCTGAACATTTGGTGTAAGTTCCAGAAATGAGATAGATTTGGAGGCATGAACATGAGCCAGCTGATAGAGGTGGCCACAAGGGTGTTCATCAATCAGGACCAAGTAGAAGCTAAGGAAAAAAATGGGAATTCAGGGAGAAGGCTCAGATGATTCCGGCTGCCTTTGAGAAGCGAGACCAAGGGCCCTGGCCAAAAGCAACCCAACAGGCCCTAGTGGCCCTGGGGCAAAACTAGTGTGCTTTCTGCAAGGAGGAGGGGCATTGGAAGAACAAGTGTCCCAAAAAGTCATCCACTTAACAGGCACAGGAAGGCAGGACACCTGTCCCAGGTCTCATCCAGATCCCAACAACATTGCCTTGGCTGTCGATGAGTTTTCTGACTTGGACAGATCGGGTTCCATATTTTTAGGTTCCCAGGAACCCATGGTCAGAGTAAAATTAGGGGACTGAACAGTGGACTTCATCGTGGATGCAGGTGCCAAACATTCAGTGATAACCCAGCCCCTGGGGGATGCCCACCTATTTTCCAGCCAGACAATAGACATACTGGATGCCACCAGTATAGTGTGGAAGAAGCCATTCCTGAAGGCCAGAGAGTACAGCATTAGGGGTCACTCGGTGTCACTCCAGTTCCTGTACATGCCCGAGTGCCCGCTGCCACTACTGGCATGGGACCTCCTCAGGAAACTGCATGCCCAAATTACTTTTGTCCCCAAAGGAGAAGACTTTTTTAAAATGCATGGCCCACAAAAGATACTACTCCTAACCATACCAGCTGGAGAAGAGTGGCGGCTGCATGAGGATTCTAAAGTGGGAGGGGAGGTCTGCCCCAACCTGCCATTCCCACACATTCCTAAGTCTCTGGACTGAGCACAACCCGCCAGGCCTAGTCAAATGCTGCCCCCAGGTGGTAATTGCCCTGAAGCCTATGGTACGCCCTGTGGCAGTGTGACAGTACCCAATCCCTCAGAAGGCCCTCGAGGGGATCCACGACCATTTGGCACAGCTGGAATCGCACCAGATTACTGGCCCTGCAATTCCCTGTGGAACACCCCACTGCTACCTGTGAAGAAATCTCAAACAGAGGAATTTCACCCCATCCAAAATCTTTGAGCAGTCAGTGCAGCCATGGAAGCCATTCACCCTGTGGTTTCTATCCCATATACCCTCCTCAGTTTGGTCCCAGGGAAAGCCAGATGGTTCTCATGCTTGAAGGACATCTTCTTCTGAATCCAGGTAGCCCCAGTCAGCCAGTAAATATTCACCTTTGAGTTGGAAAGGCCCTCCAGGGGAACCAGAAAGCAGTATACTTGGACTCAATTGCCTCAGGGGTTCAAAAACTCCCCCACTACTTTTGGGCAAGCACTAGGGAAGGACCTGTAATCGTTCCCAGCCAAAGATTATAACTGCACTGTCCTATAGTATGTAGAGGACCTCTTGCTTGCCACCGAATTCCTCAGTGACTGAGGGACAGAGCACCTTCTCCATTACCTGGACTAGGCAGGGTACTGCGTGTCCTGGAAGAAGGCCCAAATCTGCCAGCAACAAGTCAAATATCTGGGTTTTTACCTAGAGCAAGGGACCTGAAGCTTGGGACCAGAACACAAATGAGTAGCTTGCACCATCCCCACACCAATTTCCAGGAAACAGGTCAGAGAGTTCCTAGCAGTATGCAGAGTCTGGATACTGAACTATGCACTCCTAGCAAGACCCCTCTATGAAGTCACAAAGGGGGGCAACAGGGGTCCATTTCAGTGGGGGACTGAACAAGAGCACGCTTTCTGGTGTCTAAAGGCAGCACTCACACAGACCCCAAGTCTAGGCCTTCCAGACTTGGAAAAACCCTTCACGCTGTTTGTCCATGAGTGGGAAGGAATAGCCATCAGAGTTTTAACCCAGACCCTTGGATTGTGGAAAAGGCCTGTAGCCTACTTCTCCAGGCAATTGGACAATGTAGCACTAGGATGGCCTTTCTGCCTAAGAGCCATTGCCACCACCACTGTCCTAGTCCATGAGGCCAGAAAGCTCACATTTGGGCAGGAACTGACTGTGCTGGTTCCCCATTTAGTCACTGTCTTATGGAGCAAAAGGGGCACCTCTGGTTGTCAAATGCAAGACTCACCAAGTACCAGGCCACTCTGCAAGAAACCCCAAACTAGCACCTCGGCTACTCCTTTGATCCTACCAAATACACTGGGAAGCCAGTTGTGGCTCTCACAGTCACCCAATGTTTCCACCACGATGGAACATTGAAGGGTTACCAGGACTAGTAGCTGAAAGTTTCCTTATGTTACACAAAGAAATAAAAACCTTCACCAAAACCTGGATGGAGGACCCCTACTACATTCATAGTCATTCTAAACAAAGCATGCAAGCCCCAGAGCAAAGCACAAATGTTCCAACTTCTCCCAGTTATCCCAGAGCAAGACCTGCAGAAAATCTCTTCATTGAACTAGTCGAGCATCTCACCTCATTCCTCAATATAAAATCATGCTAAATTTGTGGGGGTATGGATATCAGGGATCAGTGGCCTTGGATAGCCCAAGAATGGGGGAAGTTCAACCCTCTAAACCTTGCTCTTCCAGACCTTCCCGAGCCCCAGGGCAGCTGGTGGAGCCTGGCAATAGCAATAGTAGGAAAACACTGTGTAGTGTGATGGAGACTATCCTTCTCTGTCCCCATCAGGGAACTTGTGTGCTCAGGAAGGCGAGTACTTCCTGATCAGACAGTCTGGGAAGGGGATGAAAATGCCAGCCAATCTACCCTTTATAAAATGCTTAATCTGACCAGGTATTGGAACAATGTAAATATCTCCAGCCCTTGGCAAGCTCTGGCTGCATTTTACTGGATATGTGGGAAAACAGCCTACAAATGGCTGCCCACCAGGTGGATGGGGTCCTGCACAATCAGGACCATTCACCCAGCTTTCTTCTTGCCCCCCCTGTTCTGGGGTAGCCAGCTTGGGTACCCACTGTGGGCACTCATCAGAGAAAAATGGGGAGTGGTAGAAGCATCCAAATAGGGAGTTGGGAAGATAATAAGTGGCCCCCAGAATGAATAATCCAATATTATGGGCCCAGCACCTGGGCTCAGGATGGGCTGTGGGGATGTCAACCCCCCATTTATATGTTTAACTGTATCATCTACCTCCAAGCAGTTCTAAAACTAATAACTAACAGAACTTCATGGGCACTAGAAGCCCTAGCCAATAACCAGGACAAAATCTGGGCAACCATTTACCAAAACCAGCTGGCCCTAGACCATCTCTTAGCAGATTAGGAAGGAGTCTGTGGGAAATTCAACTGGACTGACTGTTGCCTCCAAATAGATGAACAAGGAGAAATGACCAATGAAATGAGAAAACTAGCCCATGTCCCCATACAAACATGGAAAGAGTGGAACCCAAGTGATCTGTTTGGAGGATGGTTCTCTATGTTCTCTATGGTTTGGAGGAGGGTTCAAAACCCTAATTGTTAGTGTCCTAGGCTTGCTAGGCATATGCCTCCTTGTCCCATGCCTCCTGCCACTCTTAATAAGTAGCTTACGATGTTCAGTCAAAGCCCTAATAGGAAAGCAGACCTTGGCAAACATCCTGGCAATATGGAAGCACCAATACCAACCCCTACAACTAGAAGAAAATGAGGTGTAAATGATGCAGCTGTCCACTAGCATGGACAAGCATCAAAGGGGGGGAATGGAGCAGGAATCCCCTCTTTACTCAAGCCATTTCCTCTCATAGCAGGCAAGCCCCAGTTTACCCAGGCCATTTCCTCTTTGAAAAGTCTTTCAGGCCCCATAGATGGTCAAAACCGAACATAGACAGGGTGCTTACCCTGGAAACAGTTGAAATTGCACATAGGCAGGATAAGAAAAATTCCTGTAGAGACCCCTTCCCTTCTGTACATTGCATGTAGCCAAGTGCTTCCCTTAAAACCCTGTGACAACCCCTGTTGGGGGCTCAGACTTTCAGAAGTGACTGGGCTGAGCCCTGTGTGCACAGACTAATAAAGCTTGCTTCCTGAAACTTTGGAGCCTGGGTCCTGGTTCATCCGGTGTTTCGTGTAACATTCCTGGAGGCTTGCTGCCTTGTCCCTGGTTTCACACAATAGTAGAACAATATCCCAATGTGAGTGCCTTTTATTTAAAAAGGCTATAAAGGGTGCATGGGTGGTTCGGTGGTAGAATGCTCGTCTTCCGTGTGGGAGATCAGGGTTCAATTCCCAGATCATGCACCTCCCCCCCCCAAATAAAAGGCTTTATAATCTGATAACCACATGAAAGAAATAGAAGGGGTCAGGAGAGTCTAGTTGGGAAAAGATAAGGGAAATAGTTTCCCTATCCAAACACCATGTTCAACCTTTGCTAGTGATCTAATAAGTCTACCTTCTCTTCAGATTCCTTCACCTCAATATTTCTTACACCCTCTACAAATGAGGAAACCCAGACCTTTAGAAAACTTTTAATGTTCCACTTTTTTTTCCCTCTCCAGAAATTGATCTAGGGCATAGTCCTAGAAAAATTCTGAAAAATATTTCATGAATGTTGAATTACTTTATACATTACCAAATTAAAACAAAAACAAAAGGCCTAGATATGAGTTTTCCAAATATGTTCTCATCCTTTCTTTAGAAGTAAGAGGAGAATATATCTCTCATTCATAAATTAGGATGCCTGATGAAAAGAAAGGGAAGGAAAAAAGTACCACTACAGAGAAGAAAGCTCAGCACATATAATCTTGGGAACTCTCTGTAAAGCATGACCTTTGCTTGAGATAAATTATATCAAGCAATAGAGAACATTTGGAATATGGTGTGATTCCAAGAATGAGGTTCTACTGGACAGGGATGGCCATCTGCACCCATCATGTGTGACACACATGGAAACCTCCAGAGGTCCAAGAAAGTTGAACCTTAGGGAAGGGCATGGACAGATCTAGTCCAGATATTAACACTGGCCCAAGGGAAAATGTTTTGAATCCAGAGGAGGAAAAATGGATATGTAGTGCAAAACCATGGACATGGCTGCAAGACTCCAGGAATGTTATGTGAAACACCGGAAGAACCAGAATTGAGGCTCCTAAGTTTCAGGAAGCAAGCTTTATTAGTCCGTGTGCACAGGGTTTAGCTGAGTCACCTCTGAACAACTGAGCCCTGAACAGGGGATGACCCAGGGTTTCATAGGCAGAATGGCTTGTTTGGGGGCAGGGTTTTCCTAACATGGTAACTAGTGGTACTTGAGGGAAGCGATTGGCTGCATAGTGATGAGGAAGGGTTGCAAAGCTGAGTTTACAGAAGCAGATGAGCAGTCTCAGGGGAGGAGTTTTACAGGGACTTCTCTCATCCTGCTTAGATGCAGTTTCAACCATCCTCAGGGCCTAGGAGACTGTTCAAGGTAGAAATGGCCTGAGTAAACAGAGGCCTGTCTGCTGCAACAGGAAGTGGCTTGGACAAACTGGGGCTGCCTGCTACATTCCCCCCTTTGATGCTTGCCCACCTCAGTAGACAGTTGCATCACTTATACCTTGTTTTCTTTCTGGAGTTCATTTTCATAGGGTATCCCAGCTGGTCCTACCACACCAGGGGAATTAAGAAAAAGCTGGTTTAATGGTTTTTATTGCACATAACCCAGTCCACCTGATGGGTAGCTGTCTATAGGCCATTTGCTCATATATCCAATAGAGTCCTGGGTGGGCCTGCCAGGGGCCAGGGGTGCCAGCCCTTCCCCAATGTTTGGTTAGGTGAAGCATGGGAAAAGGGGATACTTAGGCTGGTTTGCAGCTCCTCAAGCTTTGGCCATGCATAAATCAGCCAGCTTCCGGGGTGACTGAGACAGGGCTCTGAGGTCTCCTTAGGCTTTGCCCATGCATTGACTAGCTGCTTCCGGTGAGCTAGATCAGGGCAAAGACAGTCATTCATGCCTCAGTCATGGGCTGGCCAGCTGATCTCAGCTGTGATGGAGAAGGGTGCAGTGGTTTCTAGAGAGTAACATGAGTTGGGTGTTTAGGATCAAGGTGCACTCCCAGGCGTCACCTGCGGTGGCCCTCTTGACCCAAGTGGTAAACCTCGGGATGACCTCAGCAACTCTGACAGTTGTTGGGGTTGCTAAACCAACATGGTAATGGCCTCTCCATTGGGGCTGGAGGGAGCCTTTTTCTAGTCCTTAACTCATACCAAGTCCCCTGGTTCAAACTCATGTATGGGGCAGGGGTAAATGCTGAAAGGTTCAGGCACTGCTTCTAATGCTTTCTCTTTCAACTCACTTAAAACCCATCCCAGCTGAACCAAGTGTTGGGTCAGGTTTAAGTTCCCAATTTCTCTGAGGTTTCCCTGCAAGACTGGTAAGGGGTGATGCCCTTCCGTATACTAGTTCAAAAGGGGAGAATCCTATCTTCTTTATCAGGGCAGATCTAATTCTAAACAGAGCCCTAAGGAGTGCCTATACCCAGACCAGTTTTGTTTCTTGACATTTTTTTTAATTGTCCCTTTAGAGTTTGAGTCATCCTTTCCATTTTTCCACTGTTTTGAGGCCAATAGGCAGTATGGAGCTTCCAAGTTATCTGCAAGGCTTTTGCTAGCTTTTGGGGGGGGTCTCAGCTACAAAAGAGGGGCTGTTGTCAGCACTGATGGAAGGCAACATTCCATACCGAAGAATGATGTCTTTTAGAAGGGCTCATACCACCTCCTGGGTTGTTTCTGGGTGGGTGCAGATGAATACCAGGAGATAGCAATGTCCCTGGGCCCATGACAGCTCTGTGAAGTCTACCTGTAAATATTCTAACAGACTCAGATCTTGCTAACTGGTTGTTCAGACCTCCTATCCTGGCACTGGGCTGCTTGGCATTGTTTCTCTGACAGGTGACACACTTCTTACATGCTAGCTCCACCTAACAGAGGAGCTTGGGTATGTAGAGGTAAGTGCCCAAACTAGCAATGAGGGCCTTTTCCCCCAAATGAGTCTGATAGTGAACGTTTCTCACCAGAAGCCAGGCAAGGCTTTCAGGGATGGCGATATGTCCGTTGTGCAGGATCACCATCCATCATGGCATTTCTTCCTTTCCCTCACTAGCCAGCTGCCCTCTGACTTGGAATAGCTCAGCTTTTCTCTCCACTGCTGTAATGGGTGGGAGATGAAGGGAGCAAAGAGCAGTTTGTACACTGTCCCAGTGCTGCTTGTTTGGCAGCTGCGTCCATCTTGCAGTTGCCTTTTGCAGTTAAGGAGTTTCCCTTCTGGTGGCCATGGCTATGAATGACAGCCATGGTGGAGGGGGCCCAGTAAGTCCAGGATTTCTGACCCATGCTTGATAGACTTTCCCCCTGCCACTATTAGCCCTTGCTCTTTGTACAACACCCCGTGCACAGGTAGGGTTGTAAACACATACTTTGAGTTGGTATATATATATTGGCTTCTTGTCCTGCTGCCAACTGCAGACCCAGGGTGAGAACTATTAGCTTGGCCTTTTGGAAAGATGTTCCTGAGGGTAGGGCCTCTGCCTCTAGTATATCTACTAGGGTGGCAACCACATGCCCAGCATAATGTGTTTCATCTTTTGCCATACTGCTTCCATTGGTGAACAGTTCAACGCCGGGACATTTTAATGGTTGGTCTTTCAGGTCTGGGTGCCTGGAGTAGACTTCATCCACAGTCTCTATGCCATCATGTTTTGGGGGCCCTGACCCAACAGGCAGCAGGGTGGCAGGGTTCAGGGTTTGGCAGATGCGAGGTGCAAGTTTGGGGTTTCACACAGAGTGGCCTGATACTTGGTGAGTCTTGCATTTGACAACCAGATGTGCCCCTTTTGCTCCATAAGACAGTGACTAAATGGGGAACCAGCACGGTCAGTTCCTGCCCAAATGTGAGCTTTCTGGACTCATGGACTAGGATGGTGGGGGCAGTGATGGCTCTTAGGCAGGAAGGCCATCCTAGTGCTATATTGTCCAATTGCCTGGAAAGGAAGGCTACAGGCCTTTTCCACAATCCAAGGGTCTGGGTTAAAACCCTGATGGCTGTCCCTTCCCACTCATGGATGAGCAGGGTGAACAGTTTTTCCAAGTCCAGAAGGCCTAGACTTGGGGCCTTTGTGAGTGCCACCTGTACATGCTGGAAAGTGTACTATTGTTTCCTGGCTGACTGGGGCTACCCAGATGCAGAAGAAGGCATCCTTCAAGTCCAAGCATGAGAACCATCTGACTTTCCCTGTGACCAGGCTGAGGAGGGTATACAGGTTGGGAACCATGGGGTGAATGGTTTCTGTGGCTGCATTGACTGTGCACAGGTCTTGGACTGGGTGAAATTCTCCTGTTTGAGCTTTTTTCACGGGTAATAGCAGGGTCTTCAATGGGGAGTTGCAGGGCCGGATAATCTGGTGGAGTGCCAAATGGCCTTGGATCCCTTTGAGGGCCTTCTGAAGAATCAGGTCACAGGGAATGCCGTAGGCTTCAGGGCAATTACTACTGGGGGGGCAATGTTTGGCTAAGCCTAACAGGTTGTGCTCAGTTCAGACACTTGGAATGTCTGGAAATGGCACGTTGGGGCAGACCTCCCCTCCCATTTTGGGCTCCTCATACAGCTGCCACTCTGCCTGCTGGCATCAATTTGTGGGCCATCAATTTTTAAAGAGTCTTCTCCTTTGGGGCCAGTAGTAATCTGGGCATGCAGTTTTCTGAGGAGGTCCCATCCCAGTAGTGCCAGCGGGTACTCGGGCATTACAGGAATTGGTGCAACACAGAGTGGCCCCTGATGGTGCACTCTCTGGCCTTCAGAAATGTCTTCTTCTGCACTTTACTGGTGGCACTCACTGTGTCTATTGTCCAGCTGGAAAATGAGCCAGCATCTCCCAGTGCTGGGTTGTCACTGAGTGTTCGGCACCGGTATCCAACATGAAGTGGACTGTTTGGCTCCCCAATTTTACTCTGACCATGGGTTCCCAGGGGCTTAAAAATATGGAACCCATTCTGTCCTAATCAGACAGCTCATTGACACCTACAGTGATGGTGTTGGGATCCGGATGAGGTCTGGGATCAGTGTCCCATCTTCCCCTGCCCATTGAAAAGGCAATCTTATTGAGACAATCATTTTTCCAATGCCCCTCTTCCTTAGCACACTGGTTCCATCCCAAGGGCATTTGGGCTCACTGGGTGGTTCTTGACCGGGGCCCTTGGTTCCACTTTTCAAAGGTAGCAGCAATTATCTGCACTTTTTCATTGAATTCTTGTTTCTTTTCCTTGGCCCCCATTTGGTCATGGCTCAGGGAGCTTAGGGATGGCCAGACTCTGTGGGGCCCCAGATGATGTCTCTGGGCTGCTGGGGTGGGGGGTGAGGGTCTGGGCTTGCTGTGGAGGAGCTCAGCAGGGCCACAGGTATTGGTGGCATGAAATAAGGCAGGAGGTTCTCTTCTTCTTCTGGTGTACTGGATAAGAACTAGAACCTTGAGCTTGCAGATCAGTTCCTTGTAGAACCATTCCACCACTTGGGCAAGAAACACCTGACGCTGCCCATCAAAGCAAGTTTTTATCCACCCTGGCTTATTTTTTGCAACTTCCAGCCAGGTGGCAATGTAGGGAAACTGATCTGGGTGCCCAGGCATCCCTGTCACTACACTATAAACTGTCTTCACCTTTTCTAACTCAAAAGTTTCTTCAGGCAGCCAATCTACCCCAAAGGTGGTCCATTCTAGTTCACACAGCTTCTTAAGTTGCCCAGGGGTCAGCCTGACTTCCCAATCATCAGTAAAGGCCTTCTTAAAGTCGGACATTATGCACTGTAATGGTGTCTTTCTGACTTCCCCTCCCATATCAGTGGTGCCAATGATTAGGGAGAGGGCTTACAGACAAACAACAAAGGGTTTTGAACAAACTGTTTCTTCATTCAGTCTGGTCTGGCCGTTAGCAGGATCTGCAGGTTTGAACTCAATTGTGGCCTGGTGCATGACTCCTATGGCCCAGGACATCCTGCCACTCACACAGTCACACACACTCAGCCAACACTGCCTTCCCCAGAACTGGACCTGAAGACTTCTGTTTGGCTTGGTCATCCAAGCAGAGACCAAGGGTAATCTGGTGGTCTTGGGAGGTGATCAGGCTCCCCTGCCACTCAGGCTCCCCTAGCCTTTTATGAGTAGGCTGATATCTAACACACCTGGGTGCTTACCAGTCAGATGGACATTGCTCCCAGGAACCTAGTTCCAGAAATTGTCCCAGATCTGTCACCACTCCAGCAGTGATGGGCACCCTGCCTGGGTAGGTCAGGAAAACCCCAGTGCTGGTGCAGGATTACATCAGGTCTCCAGTCCAGATGATGCTACCACCACGGGCAAAGGAGGTGAGAATATCACCAGCCTCTCAATCCCAGATGAACCCCCAGAAATGTAGTGTGTAACCATAGGACAAGACCGCAAGCCTCTAGGAATGTTATGTGAAATACCGGAAGTACCAAGATTGAGGCTCCGAAGTTTCAGGAAGCAAGATTTATTAGTCTGTGTGCACAGGGCTTAGTTGAGTCACCTCTGAACATCTGAGCCCTGAACAGGGGATGACCCAGGGTTTCATAGGCAGAATGGCTTGTTTTGGGGCAGGGTTTTCCTAACATGGTAACTAGTGGTGCTTGAGGGAAGCGATTGGCTGCATAGTGATGAGGAAGGGTTGCAAAGCTGAGTTTACAGAAGCAGATGAACAGTCTCAGGGGAGGAGTTTTATAGGGACTTCTCTCCTCCTGCTTACATGCAGTTTCAGCCATCCTCAGGGCCTAGGAGACTGTTCAAGGTAGAAATGGCCTGAGTAAACAGAGGCCTGTCTGCTGCAACAGGAAATGGCTTGGACAAACAGGGGCTGTCTGCTTCAGGTATAGGTAAGAGGAAGGGGATGTGGTAATGGTAATAAGAATGGCACTCAAATAGCAGCTTAGACAAGAGCCACCAAAGAAGTTCAGTACTGATTGCAAATTGGGACTCATTGTATGACCTGAAGCTTAAGAGTTCATAGTACTTTAGGACCAGACTTTTCAGAGAATCTAGGTTACTAAAGACTAGCTAGTGGGAGAGCAATCAAACTGGGACTAGGGTCGAAATTCAATGCTATGTACTTGACACATAATGGGACCAAGGAGACAGAGACAGAGACAGAGAGAGAAGGATCTGGGTAACATCATAAGAGCCAGTGGCAAAATTGGACTATTTTCCCTCACTCACCCCCAAGTCAGAGTCATTTAACATTATTCTCGACTTTGAGAGAAGTTGCAATTGTCTTTGTTTCTGATTTTGTGAGCCCTATTTGGCCTGGAAAAAGAGTGATGCTGATCCTACAGAAAATGGGATGAGTAAGATTGAGGGTGAAGAACTGGGGTAACAGAGTAAGAAGCAATGACCCTGGCAATGATTTATTTAACACAAGGACACACTAAGGAATTCATAGGTCTCTATTGCACTCTTCCTGCTTTCTTACTCATTCAATATAATTCATGTTTTTTTGGTACGGAAATAGATCAACAAGTTCAGTTAAGTTATAATTTATAAGATCGCATGACATAACATTTTAATTATATATAATTGAGACTTTTGTACTTTTAATTTTGTAATTTTGAAGATTTTTCTGTTTTCAATTATTTTTGTAGGCTTCTGAAATCTTAGAAGACTAGAAATTGTACGTACAATGCCTAATGATAAAAGGGCCCAACTAAATGATTAATAATCCGCAGTACCTTGTACATGCAAATAGCCAACTCCTCCTTCCCTGCTGACTAAAATTCTCTTGTGATATGAAGTTGTGTGCATTCAGCTACATTTTCTATGGCTAATAAAACTTCTCACAAGATATACAGTAAAGGTCTCTAGGTCTTAGTTTTTTTTTTAAATGTTGCTGTGTATTTTCACAAATATTTGTATTGACAAAGACTTTATTATTATTTTTTAAAATGCACATGCATTTTACAGGGTAATTGGCTGACCTTACCTGATTTGCTAGCCAGATGCTTTTTAAAAAATAATTCCTTTTGCTTGCTAATTCATTACCGCTACAAGAAGGCCAATAGGCCAAACTAAGAGTGCTTGAGTGGCTCCCACTTTATAGCTCTTTTATTCCTTTTTACCCTAGCTGAAGAATCCTTAGGGAAGGACTACAGAGAGCTAGAGAGGCAGTAGATTGCAGTCAAGGACCTGGATATTGGCACCAAGCTGTCTGGGTTCAAATCCCAGCTTTGCTCTTTACTAGATGGAAACCTTGCAATGGTAGATTGAATCCTTTCCCCCATAAAGACAGGTTCATGTCATAAGCCCTGGCCTGTGAGTAGATACTCATTTGTAAGCAGGGTCTTCGAAGATGCAGAGGTCAAACTGAATCAGGGTAAGCTTTAAGATGATATACTGGAAACCTTATAAGCAGAGGAAATTGAACACATTAGGAAGAGTCAGAAAGAGATAAATAGCCATATGATAGAGGCAAAAATTGATTGCCAGCCAACCGTCACCAGAATGCTAAAGACTTCAGAGAAAGCCTGAGCCTACCCACCCTGACTGTGTAGCCTCCATAACTGTGAGACAATAAATTCCTCTTATATAAGGTATAGTTTTGTGGTATTTGTAATAGCAGCTACAGAAAACTAAGACACTTAGTATTTTTCTGACATTCTCTGGGTTTTCATTTCTTTGTCTGTAAAATGGCATCATTGAGAGAATTCAATAAATTAATATAGGGCAAGAATTTAGATTAGCACCTAGCACCTCGCATTCAGTAGCACTATAAGGTTATTATTACTATCGTCTTTAGGAGAAAAGAGTATAATGTATCTATATGCCTCTCTCAGTCAATTCTCCAGTGATAATGACAATGATAAAATTGATAAACACTATATACTCTGGTATATTATCGAAAAACGGACACTAAGTTTATAATTCTTAGGACCATTGTTGTCATAGTTTATAGAACTCAGCTCCCAATGTGATCAGACCCAGAATTATAAATTTCATAAATCACTGGGTCTGAGCAGCCTAAAAGCAAAATAAGTAGCTTTGTTCAAATCTTTTTATCCTGTGATTTTTTCCTTTTTATGTTTTTGGCCTTTATTTATCTTTATTTTTATCATATTTACTCTTTTCCTTTCATGCCTGGACTCTGTTGTTTTCCATGGCACTGAACCAGAAAGATGGAAACTATAAGCTTGTATGTGTTAGTTTTGAGGTCTAGCAGGTGCTTGGAGAAAATAAAATAAAATCCTTCCTGTCTCATCATTAATAGAAACTGAAACCAGCAGCAGGGAGAACAAAATCCCAACATCTACAGACTTCTACACATCTCTTATTTATAACAATACATCTACATTAAGCAAAGCCTATCTAATTTTTTATGACTTAATTGCTTTTCTCTCTTTGCATTTACAACACCAATCTACTTTCTGTCTTTCAACATATATCGCAGAGAAAGGAAATAGAAAATAAAGAACATTATTCAATAAGATTTCATTGTGCACTGGGGGTAAAAAAGCAGGCATGTATAAATGGAAATGCGTTTGAAAGCCTTCCCCACTGAAATCTGGCAGGAGGTAAAGTGCTTCATTAGGATTTGTAACATTGGCAGTGAACTGCTTCACACAAAGTGCTACATTTGTGAATAAGGCACAAAATTGACTGTCAAGGAGATGTAAGACCGTAGCATACTCCAATCCATTTCACACAAAGTACTCTCTGAAAACACTGCCTCTGCAACTCCAAGATTTAGACTTCATAAACTGTTGGTGCTGATTCACCACTGAATCTTCATTAGGTTCTAAAATGAGGTCTTTTTATAATGACACTGTATGAAGGACACGGTTATATCCAGGAAGGCAATGGAGATGTTATTGGTATGCTAACAGAATTACTGGAAAAATACTTCACATTCCTTAGATTTTAAATGTTCGCAGTGACATATCTTAATGTTAAAATGATCATAAAAATATATGTCACATGACAAAATATGTGAGTAAAGATAATGCACAAGTTGATTTTCAGCATAGGGTCAGATACCTTTTTAAAAACAACAAAATCTCCTGTTCCTCTGCTCACATCTACTTCTGTTATTGAGAATTAGCACATAACAAGTGAATAAATACGTTTGCTTGCTGAATTACAGACACATGGTTTGGAAAGCACAATTTAATAAAGAACCCACTATATAGTATTTAACTGCCTCCTTAGCACCCCTTTTCTCCAAACCACTATGAAAACTGTTTGTTCTGTCCTTCCTCATTACTGATCCTATGTTCTGTGCAAGAGCCAAAAGCTTCAGAAATGACCCTGGCACCTATTGTATCCATTAATACCACTTAGGTCATTTGATATCTCTCATGTAAAGAAAAGCAATGAGATTAATTCCTCCTAGTGTCCAGGGTGAAATGAAAGCTAAAAGTATATGACCTCAGGTGCTTTTCACAATTTTATATTATATATATTTATATATATAATATAAAATTGATGTGTTTCCTTTTTGATCTTGGATTTTAGGAAACATAGATTTAACTACATGCTTACCTGAGGTACATATTCTCATTTATGAAATTCCTGGTACTTCTAAATCTCCTTTTCTGAAGAGTTTTAATCTCCATTTTCACCTCAATTTCAACCATGCTATCAGGGCAAGGTAGAAAAGACATTTTATTCTTCTGTACCCTGAAGTGCTATAGTGCCTAGGCATACATGCTTAATTTTATGATTATGAATATAAAAAATATTGCCTTTATTAGGAAAAGTTGTAGCTATATGTGAAATGTGTGTGTGTGAAATTAAAGAAGGTAATCTTTATAAATGGCTTAGAATAAATTATTTAAGGAGCTACAGAGTACCATTGTTATTTCTGGGTGATATTTCAGCATGAGCCTACTTTTAAGTTGTATTCCTGTAATTCTGAGACTTCCTTGCAGATAAGAACTATCTGGCATGTATGCCAAACACACATATTCTACTGAATTAGACTATATAAGAGAAAAGTTTTATAATATATAGATTTGATACATATCTGGCAGGATTCTTATAAGGAAATTTAGGGGTAAATGCTGCATAGTGCATAGAGATAAATATTGAAATGTGCAATGAAAGAATAACCTGATGTAAAAGCATTCAGAAATTGAGGTTGGAATAAAAGTCCTTAGGAGAAGCATCAGGGAGCTGCTACCTTGAGCGCCACCAATGCTCATAGTCCTAGGAGTTTTCATTAGAAACAGAAGCTGACAGACTCCTGAAAAGTCCCACTGGCCAAGGTTTCGCTAGAAGCAGATGGAGCATGAACCTGGGAAAGCCATATTGCTCAAAGGTCCCTTTTTCTTTTTGCATTAGCATGAGTCATTCCTAAAATCTAGAATCAAATAGGGAGGATATGAGAGGGCGGGTAGAAACCTCAGTTCTTTTAATATCCATCTCCCTGAGAAAAGAATGTTCAACACCCTCCCATGATATCCCAGGACATAAGAACCCCAACATATCAAGGTAACAATTCAAGCCTGAGATTGCTGATAAAAGCAGTGGTCTTAGAAAAAAATTGAGGGCTAAATATTTATACAATGCATCTGTTTGAACTTATTTTTTTCCATAGTTTTCCCTTTAAAATTTAATAAACTAAAGTATACTTTCTTTTTCCTTTCATTTTTTTCCCCACCTCTCTCTGTTCAATTTGTCTCAGTCCCTCCCATATAAAAATATTCTCTTTAACTTGGTTCAGGATCTCTCCCAAAGGTACAATCAAGGTACCAGCTAGGGTGGCAGTCAGTTCAAGGCTCAGCTGCATCCATGCTCACCCATGTGGTATGGGCAGACTCAACCCCTTCTGTTGGATTGAGTAAGCTGGTCCTTGCTGACTACTGGCTGGAAGAAGCTGCTGTGCCTTGCCATGTGGGACTCTCCATAGGTCAGTCAGAACATGGTACCTGGTTCCTATCAGAACCAGCAAGAGAAAGGGAGCAACAGAGGGCCAGTGAGACAGAAGCCAGATCTTTTAGAAACTTAATATTGGATGTGACATTTATTCTCTTTTGCTTTATTCCATTTGTTAGAAGTGAATTGAGCCCACATTCAAAGCGATGGTGATTGAACCAGGCATACACACTAGGAGGAGAGAAAAATTGGGGTCCATTTTAGAGGCTTCCTACTTGGGCAATAATGAAAAATTCCTAAAAGCAATAAAAGCCCTAATTTTTTGGATATAGAATCAGTCATAATAAGGAAGTGCTACAGATTAGTCATAATGATAGTAGGAATTGTAGTAATAGCATACTGATATAGTAACAACAATAAGGGTGACAACAGCTCCAGTGATAATGATTGCAGTGGTTTAAAGTTGTTTGTATTCCAGAAAAAAACATGCTCTTAAATCTATTCCATTCCTGTAGGTGTAAACCCATTGCTTCAGTTAAGATGTGGCCCAACTCATTCGTGGTGGGTCTTACTAGAGTACTTTATAAATGGAATGAATATAGAGAGAATGGGAGGGAGGGAGGGAGAGAGAGAGAGAGAGAGAGAGAGAGAGAGAGAGAGAGAATGTGCCATGTAAGCAAGAAGTCAAAACCACAAAACCCAGAAAAGAAAAGGGAGATGGGCACACACCTCCATATGCTTGCCACATGGCAGAGGAGTCAAGAATTGCTAGCAGCTAGTCTTCAGAAAAAAAGCATAACTTTGATGATGACTGAATTTGGGCATTTTCTGGCCTCAAACTGTAAACTAATAAATTCCTATTGTTTAAGCCAATCCATTTCATGTATCTGCTTTGAACAGCTTGGCAAATAAAACTATGCTGATCTCACAGAAATAAAGAATACTATTTATATAATACCTACTACTTCCATATTCTAGATGCAAGGGCTGCCTTCAATTCAGAGGTAAAGGGTTGTCAGGTTTTGATTATTTTTGTTTTTGGATTAGGTTAAAAAGGGTATGGATTGGGAAAGTTTTTATACACTGCAAGGTACAACTCATTAGTGGATTGTGAAATCAGTTAAGTGGATTGAGACTAGGACTCAGTCAGAAGACAGAAACTGAGAATTAAGTTGCTCAGCATAAAAAAGGAATAGGAATAGAAGGTCTTACCTTGAATAGAAAATTCATGCAGAAGAATCCTTGCAAGGAAAGCTAGCCTAAAACAAAGCAGGAAGCTTGGAATTCAGTTCTAATATTTTTTCCCTACTTAACATTCTCCCTAGATCTCTATGTATTTAATCACAATTTTCTATACACAGCAGCATCCAGTTAGTGGGTGCCTGGAGTAATGAAGGAAAGATATGAATCAGTGGGTAGCACAGAAAGAGTTATAATCATGGAAGCCAAGAGCAAAGACTGGGATCCTGGCAAGAAAGGGGGCTGCTGAGGGAACAGCTCAAATTCAGACTTGAGATGAGTCATATTGCCTTCAATATCCTATAGATAAGGTGGTGGGCCATGGTGGCTCAGCAAGCAGAGTTCTGGTCTGCCATGCTGGAGACCTGTGATGGATTCCTGGTGCCTGTCCATACAAAAAAAAAAAAAGATCATGAATATCCTATAGATGGGAGCCCATATTCAATGCCCTATAGTGTCTTAGGTTAGAATAACAATTCATTTATGCCACACTGCTTGGGGTGGGTGTAGGAGAGTAGATCTGGAGTATTGTGATCAAAATGGGGCCTATTATCCAGGATTAAAATAAAAGCATTAATTTGACAAAATCCTAACTCAGAGGGTGGAGTGTGAGACAGCCGTCATTTGACTGGCTCAGAAAACCAAGGCTGCCATTGCACACAGAATTCACCATTCACTTTCTTGGGCTTGGGAAGAATTCTGAATCTTAATAAATATTTCCTCATATGACTTCCTAACACAAATTGTATATTTGTATGCAAGAAATTTTTCTGAACTAAAAACTGTTGAATTATCAATTAAGCAAATTATTAATTGTACATCTTCTAATATCTCCTGTTTGTGTGTCCCTCACCACCCATTCCCTCTTAGAAAAAAGTCTCCTCTAGGTTTTACCAACACTGAATTTTACCATTCCAGATTCTGTCCCTTTTGCTTTCATGGAGGTGCTTTAAATCTATAAATTTTCAGTCATTTTTTCCCCTTTACTTCAATATGTGTTATCAAATTTATCAAGAAATTTAAATTATGTGTTGTCTTGAAAATTATGTACAACTCTCTTTAAAATGATTTATACATGTAAATTATCCAATGGATATTTTAGGACTAATTTTACTTAAAATTATAGAAAGGATAATTTATAAAGATAAGTTTAGTTTAATACTATTTCACACATTTAAATTTTGTGGTTCATTTTTTACTAAATGCTCTTTTCACACTTTAATATTGAGAGATTTTTGATATAGAAAATAAGTCCCTGAACAAATGGGAATTTGGGAATATTAGCTCCTTCGTCTCAGCTGATACAATAATTGGTGAAAGGAGCTCATGCACAGTTAGTTTGATTTCAAGATACTGAAGAAAACTAATAGAGGACAAGTGTATAATGAAATCTGAATTGGCTGTGTTTCTTGGTCTTTTCCTTGCTGAGGGAATGTAGTTAACCAATCTATACAGTGGGGACATAAAATAGTCTCATATATAAATGAAATTTCTAATAACATTTGTTTTATGCATAAGTAGCTAAGCAAGCATGAACATTTATCAAATTTTGAACAGAAAAAGTCTTTTAAAAACCTGAAAAATAATACTAATTTCAATGCATGGATAGAAGCAATGGACAGACAATGAATACAAAAGCATTTGAGTTTTCCTATAAGGGAAGATTAACAATAGCCTTAAATTTCTAGTGAAAGAACTATGCAAATATGCACTAAATTTTCTTTGAAAGATTTACAATCAGATAGAGATTATAAAATACAATCAACAAATGTAGCAAGCTAGCATCTGGTAACTCAGCCCAATAATCACAAAAGTTGTATTCATTTTCTACTACTATGTAATAAATTACCACAAACTTTGTAGCTCAATACTACACCCATTTATTTTCTCACAGTTTCTATAGTTCAGAAGTTTGCATACACATTAGCTGGATCTTCTGTTCAAATCTCAACAGGCTGAAATCAACATGAAGGCAGGAGTTCGGTTCCTTTCTGGTGGTAGCTAAGTATCCTCTTCCAAGCTCACATGGTTCTTGGCAGAATTGTAGTTTTGCTCCTGCAGGTCTGAGGTCACCTTTTCCTTACCAGGTGTTAGCCAGAGAGTGTTCTCAGCAGCCCTTTGATCCCAGCCATGCAGCATCCTCTATATGCAGTTCACATTTCTGTTTCATTTCTTCCAGGCCAAAAAGAGAGTTTTTTTTTTTAAGAACTCAACCAATTAGGCCATTTCAACCAAATGTAATCTCCTTTTTATTATCTCAAAGTCAACTGAGACCTTAATTACATCTGAAAATCTTTACCTATGTTATATAAGGTAATCTAGCCACAGGGTGAGATTCATATTCATACGCTCTTCCCCTACTATATAATATACATATGGACAATAGGTTATTGGAATCTTGGGAGCCATATTAGAATTACATCTCCCACAATCTTCCCTTTGGACCCAAAGATTCACATTCCTTCCAAATGCAAAATACATTTAGCCCACCCAAGATTCTCAAGAGTCACATGCCACTAAAGCATCAGCTCTGAAATCACTATTTCATATTCAGAATCTAAATTTCATCTTACAAAAGTACAAAATCAAATCTAAATATCATCAGCAAAAAGTCCAAAATTTCATCATTTAAGCCATATAAATCCAGTGTGGGATGAGGCTCTTGATCCTGTAAGTATAGCTCCTCAGGCCAGAATTCCTCTCAATCCACTCTCTTCCACTTGGCTCAGTCCATGGGTCCACTCACAAAATGGCAGTTTGCTTCATCTTCAAAACAAACTTCAGACTTCTCTCTGAAGTTTGCCTTTCTTTTAAAGAGTTGACCTGATTTGGTCAGGCCCCACCAGGGTAATATCACTTTTGATTAAATCAAAGTCACGCAATTAGAGATCTTAGTTACAACTGCCAAATTTTCTTTGACTCTTAACATAACCATGGGAGCATTATCCCATTATCTCCATAGGACCAGCCCACACTCAAGTGAAGGAAATAATACAAATAAATGTGAATCAGGAAGTGGAAATCTTGGAGGTCATTTAAGAATTATGCATTCCACAACAGTCTATAGAAATAATTTAATTTATCCAAAACTGTTTTGAACAGGAAGCATGAAGGCAGGAAAATAAGTAAATATGACATATTCCTATCTTTTAGGTATTTCAAGTGTAATTTCAAATTTTTTCAACTATTGATTTATGAGGCATATAATTTTAATTAAGATAGAGGGGAGAGGGGTGTAGATGCCATGGCATGAATGAAACCAGAACATCTGGTACTTAATCAAAGCACATAAAATTAAAGGGAAAATAAATAATAAAAGTGTTTACTGTCCGCAAAACCAATACAAGATTTAAATATTGAGGTTCAACCATTAAGGCACAGCTGGACTTCGATCATATCAGTAGTCTGAAGCTGGATGTATTTCAGAAAAACATGTTCTTAAACCTAATCCATTTCTGTGAATATGAACCCATTATAAGTAGGAACTTTAGATGAGGTTACTTCAATTAAAGCATAGCCCACCTCAATCAGGATGGGTCTTAGTTCTCCTACTTGAGTCCTTTATAAGAAAAATAAAATTTATACATAGGGACAGAAAGCCAGAGAAGGAGCAAACAGAGCTGGGCATCAGGAGAATCCAGAAGAGAAGGCAGAGCTGGAGTAGCTGCCATGGACTTGCCATGTAACAAGCCAAGAGCCAACGATCATCAGCAGCCAGCTACAGAATGCCATACTTTAGGAAGAAAGCATCACCTTGATGATGCCTTGATTTGGACTTTATTTTAGCCTCAAAAACTGTGAGTAAATAAATTCCTGTAGTTTAACCTGACCCATTTCATGGTATTTGCTTGTCAAGGAAACTAAAACAATACCTTTACCTGCCAGTATGATGCTTTTATGTATATAAGTGAAATAAAGCATCCTAAAGTTCTTACAAACCTCTGTCATTACTGTATTCTCTGCAACCCTTCTGTAACCAGTGGTCTGGTTTTGAGCTAAGTCTCCAGTATCTCTAAAATGATTTGCTCAGTCTTTTAAAATGCATTGCAAGGTAGGCACAATGCTAGGCAGAGATAACATAAAGATATTTGAGTCATATATTCTTCATCAAAATAACTCACTTATAGCCAAGGAGAATGAAAATTGGACAAATGTGATAAATCTGCAAGGATTAACCAAATGTTGTAAAAGCACTGAGAAGGAAAAAAATTAAATTATTGCCCTTGAACTTCATTGGGGATTGATCACCACAAGAAAGACATGTTCAAGTTTTAACCCAAGGCATTTCTTAGGATATGAACCCTCTGTAAATGGGGTCTTTTAAGATGCTAGTATTAGTTAAGGTGTAGACTCATTTGTGAATAGCATCTTCAAAGATCCTATTTAGATGAGGCCAAAACGAATCATGGAAGACCTTAATACATATGACTGGAGTCCTTATAAGGCAGAGGAAACATAGATGCAGTCAGTCAGTAGAAGTAATGACAGAGAAAGCAACAGGAGAGGCACCAAGGAGACAGATTGCCAAGTAAAGGAAGCAGAGATGCAAGACAAGGAACACAAGGTTTCTAGTAAGTCAATACCTGACTCTGGGAAAAAGTATAACCTGACAAAAACTTGATTTGGGACCTCTAACCTACAAAACTGTGAGACAATAAATTCCCGTTATTCAAGTCAACCTATTGTGTGATATTCATTATAGCAATCCTGGTAATCTAAGACAAATGCCAAATAGAAGTTTTAAGTCAAAGAAAGAGAAGAAATGTATTTTCAGAGGAACTAGATGAAAGACAGCACATTTAGGGAACAGGAGAGCAGGAAGATAGGCATTTTGGAAGAATGGCAGAATAATGGTAGTAGGGTGGGGCCAGAGTATGAGGGACCTATAGGCCATTCTTCAAAAATTAGATATTGTAATATATTCAGTAGTTTTTAACTTCTTTAAGCAGCTGAATCCTTTTCAGTAAGCACCTGAAACTTTTCAAATAAACTCTCATGGAACTTGGAGTAGCTGAAAGCAGCACTGCACTGATGTTTGCAGGCTCTTCAAACTACGCCATTTGAGGACTTATTCTTAATCTAAAAAGAAAAGAGAAGGTAAAGAGATAAAAGTATACAATGCTTAAGTATGGATGCACTGATTAACAGAGATCCTATCTGCTAAGTTCAAGCATTATTTAACAGTTTTTTTTATAAATGAAAAGAAATAGTTTTTGTTACAGTAGAGTTTTTGTTAAAAGGGCTGCTTAGTTTATAGCAATCCTCTACCCAAACTTTTCTTTAGGATATGTTTCTAGAGGTTGTGTCTGCCTTGTATGGCCCTTCCCACTTGGCAGAGAAAGGTCGATTCAGGAAGAGAAAACCAACTGAAATTAAGCTAAGCTTATACTGAAGGTTCTAAATGGTAACTGGTGGCACCCTAAAGCAAAGGTGGACAGACCTTCTGCAGGCCAAATCAAGTCTACCACCTGCATTTTTTACATTTTTTATTTATTTTTAATTTTTTTTACATTTTTTAAATGGTTGGGGAAAAAATCAAAGAGGAAGAATATTTGTGGCACATGAAAATTCTATGATATTCACAATTCAGTGTATATCAATAAAGTTTTATTGGGACACAATCTTATTCATTCTTTTATGCATTGCATAGGATTGCTTTCTCACTGCAATGATACAGTTGAGCAGTTGCAACAGACACTATATGACCTGCAAAGCATAAAATGTTTACTTCCTGGCTCTTAACAGAAAAGGTTTGCTGACCCCTGTTCTGTTCTATGGGAAAGGACAATGAAATATTTAAAGCCATCCTGTTCAATTTCTTTTAAAGTTTGTTTGATAATGATTCCTTTGATGACATAGCTATGACCATGTCTTGCCTTAACACTCCTGTTTTGTTTGAGCTGACCAGAATCAGCTTTCATTGCTTGCAACCAGAAGAACATTAATATAACTAGCTAATGACTTACTCCAAGAAATACATTAGCTTTGCATAATTATAGAGCTATATTTACAATTTCAAGTAAATTTACCAGTGAATCAGTGAAAACAAACAAGCAAAATGTTCATTGGAAAAATATCCAGCACAGTGGGGAAAAAAATATGTTTCAATTTGCCTTAAATGGACAGCTAAAATTGTTAATGGAGCTTACATTGTATGAATAGATTCCTGTGGGATCTAAAATTATTAATGCCACTTTCAGAAAATCAATGATTTCTGGGGATTAAAATTTAAATGGAAAGCCTAAGTTTCCCATATGAAATCTGACAGGACTACACTGGGGAATTGGCAGACAGGATTTTATGAATTATCCTGTAAACTATGTAGATGGAAAAGCTGCTTTCTTGCATGTGAAACTTAGTTGTTCCTAAGATCACCTACTTCAGATTATTTTTTTTTCTTTTCCTCTGATCTCATTTTCCTATGACTAATTGATGACCAGCATCCTACATCTATCCACACTGATAGAAGTGTGATTTCCCAGCCCCTCTTCTCTTCCTACAGGTTTCCTGGTCTCTTTGGGAGACCAGTATGCTTTTTGCTTAATTTTTTTAAGTGCATTCTTGCAGCACAAATTGTGACTTTATCTCCTTGTCCATCAATCTTTTAATTTATTATAAGGATTTTACTCATTTGATTTCTTTCTTTTCCTCAAAACATCAACCACATTCTGATTTTATTTCTAAAACAAAATAGTCTGAACCACATCATAAGTCACTTCAGTGGTTCATTTGCTAGCACCTCCCTTGTAAGTACATCCTTTCTGAATTCTCAACCCTGGGTCAAACATGTCTTCTACTGCTTCACTTCTTCTACTTCTAAACGCAGTGTAAACAATACTCAGTTCCCTAAGGAAGCAGTCCACAGAGTGCCAGAAAACTACTTGACACTGTATGGAATTCTAAAATTATTTTAGATGAAAAATAAACACTATGGGTTTCAGGAAAAGTCCCACATGTGTTTGGGTAGATTTCTCTCAAAAGCTAATTTTTATGGGACAAAACCCCAAAATATAATTTAACTGTTTCCATAGAGAATGCAAATGCCTAATATAGGGTATTGTTTCAAGTTCTTACTGCAAGTGGGCACAGCCCTCTTGGGCCATGGAAAAATAGGGAAAGTAAAAATGAACAGGTTGTCAAGGCTGCCTCTAAACCAGAATGTTTCATCTAAGACCAAGAATTCCAGCTTCTGCCTTTTTCCATTTTGTGATGCTGGATTCCCTTTTAAGCAATGAGCATAACAAATTAATAGGAAAAATGTGTTGGTCAGGGTTCTCTAGAGAAATAGAACCAACAGGAGAGAACTATAAATATGAGGTTTATAAAGCTGTCACATGCAACTGGGAATGGAAGAGTCCAAAATCTATAGGGCAGGCTGTGAAGCTGACAGTTCTGATGAAGGGACTGATGAACTACTCCACAGGAGAAGCTCACTGGCTATAGAGTCAGTGAAAGAGTCTCTCTTCTTCCTTAAAAGTCTTAGCCGATTGGATTCTCTTACTGTGGGGGACACTCTTTAGTTGATCTCAGATGTAAGCCATCACAGATGCAATCAAATGACTGGTGACTTAATACACCAGGCTTCCACTTTATCAACCAGCCATGAAATATTCTTGCAGCAATGGTCAAGCCAGTGCTTGCCTAACCAGTAACCTGGGCATAATCATTTCACCAAGTTGACACCAGAATTTAACCATAACAATCCATCTCTTGTCAACTTGGCAGCCATACACATCACCTTGAAACACACTCAATTTCCAAGTAGAATATAATAACAGACAAATGTTTTGCCTAACAATACTCAACTGTCCTGTGTATAAGGGGAAATGTACCACATCTCTCCAGAATAGGATGCAAGCCCTTAGGTAATATTCACTCAAACTTCAAATCCTTTGACTTAAATATTATAACATGAACAAAATACAGTTTATGTCATATGATAAGAGGAAAATAAGATATTTGCTTATGTACAAATGTAAGCATACAACAAAACAGGGAGGAAATATTCATACAATCACAGTTCTCATTCTATAACTGGTCAATCAACCCAGCTACCTATGGATGATGGGGAACATGGTAAGACCACAGATTTCCATGACCATGTGTCCATTCCTGCACTTGATTTGCTGTGAACATGGTCCCTTGATCAGAAGCAATGCTGTTTGGAATACTATGACAGTGGATAAGGTATACTGTAAGTCCATGTATGGTAGTTTTTGCATAAGCATTGTATGCAGGGAATGCAAACCCATATCTGGAGTATGAATCTATCGGAGTTAGAACAAATTGCTGCTCACTCCATGATGGAATGGTCCAATGTAATCAACTTCTCATCAGGTAGCAGGCTGTTCACCTCAGGGAATTGTGCTATGTCAGGGACTATGTGAATCTCTGCTGCAGGAAGATTGGAGTCTCAGCAGTGGTCACAGACAGATCAGTCTTGGTGAGTAGAAGTCCATGTTGCTGACCACAAGAATAATCTCCATCTTTACCGTCATGTCCACTTTGTTCATGAGCCCACTGGGCAATGTCAGGAGGAGCTGAGGAAAGAGGATGACTTGTATCCACAGGGTGGGTCATCTTATCCTCTTGATTATTAAAACCTTCCTCTGCTGAAGTCACCCTCTGGTGAGCATTCACATGGGACACAGATATCTTCACAGTCTTTGCCCAAGCAGACCTCTTTCCCAAACCTCTTTCTCACTAATTTTTCAATGATGCTCTTTTCCAGTCCCTGGCCATCTAGCCAAACCATTAGCAAAAGCTTATTCTTCACCTTAGAAGAGATATCTCAACATGTCTCACACCACTGGATACCTAGAAATTTCACTAAGGTGGAAGACTGCTGTATTTTTGTTCAATTTATCTCCTATTCTGACATGAAAATGCCTTACCAATAAGTCTAGACTAGTTGCTACTTCTTGCTCACTAGGTCAACTCAGCATGATATCATCCATATAATGGAGCAGTGTGATGTCTCGTGGGAGGGAGAAATGATCAACTTCCCTGCAGATGGTGACATAGGGCTGGACAGTTGGTATATCCCTGAGGCAGGACCGTGAAGATATACTGCTGGTCTTGCCAGATGAATGCAATCTGTCTCTGGTGTTTCTTACCATCAGCCACTGAGGAAAAAGCATTTGCTGGATCAATAGCTGCATACCAGATACCAGGTAATGTGTTGATCTGCTCAAGCAATGATACCACATCTGAGACAGCAGTTGTGACTGGAGTCACCACATGTTTAAGTTCACAGTAATCCACTGTCATCCTCCAAAACCCATCTGGTTTCTGCACAGGCCAAATAGGAGAGATGAACAGGGATGTGGTGGGAATCATCACCCCTGAATCCTTCAAGTCCTTAAAAGTGGCAATAATCTCTGCAATCCCTCCAGGAATACAGTATTGCTTCTGCTTCATATTCCTAGGTAGGGGGCATTGCTAGTGGCTTCCACTTGGCCTTTCTTATCATAATAGTCCTCACTCCATGAGTCAAATAACCAATGTGGGATTTTCCAGTTGCTGAGTATGCCATTTCCAATTATGCATTCTGGAACTGGGGAAATGACAACAGAATGGGTCTGGGGACTCACTGGAACAACTGTGAGGTGGACCTGAGCTAAAACGCCATTGAAAATCTGACCTCCATAAGCCCCTGTTCTGACTGGTAGACTAGAGTGACATTTTGGGTCTCCAGGAATTAGTGTCACTTCTGAGCCAATGTCTAATAATCCCCCAAATATCTGATTATTTCCTTTTTCCCAGTGCACAGTCACCTGGTAAAAGGCTTTAGGTCTTCTTGCAGAAACCTGAGAGGAAGATGAACAGTATAAATTTTGAGCAGTGTAAAAGGGATCTTCTCCAAAGATACCCAGCCCTTCCTTCATCTGAGGGGCTCTGTATCTGTAAATGGTCTCAAGTCTGGAAATTGATTAAGAGGTCATGACTCTCTGTTATTGTAATTCATGTTAGACTTCTGTTCATTTGACCTAGAATTCTTCTGCTTATGAAGCTCAAACAAAAATTTAGTAGACTGCCCATCTATTTTACTTCTAGGTACCCCATGATCTACTAGCCAATGCCACAAATCTCTGTGAGTCATATTATATTGACTGCTGCTTTGAGTCTGTTGTCTATTATAGTAGCCAAGCCCCCCTTCTCTATAGTGATTAACTGTCACCACATGGCTTCTTTCAACTCGGCACCTGATCATACCCATTGTGTTAAAGGATTTCAGCTCAGTGACAGCAGTTTCCATGGTAATATCTGGCCTGAAGAGAAGGATGACTACAGAGCTCTTCATGGATGATAGAGGCAGGCTCATGGATTTATTTCTCAAGGTTCTGGTGACAGATTTATCCTCTAGATATTCTTGGGGTATGTGAGCTGGTCTTCCAAGACAAATCCACTCTAACACTCCCATTTCTCTAAGCCTATGGATCCCCTCATCTACATTATACCAGGGCAGTTCTGGCACTTCAACCTCAGGTAAAGTCAGCCACCTTTGGATCCATATTTTTGTCAATCAGTAAAAGAAACTATTAGTGTCTTTTCTAACCCCTTGAACTACAACATTGAATGTAGAATCTCTGCTTAGTAAGCCAATATCAATAAATTCAGGTTTATCCAACTTTATATTCCTCCACCATTATCCCACACCCTTAAAGTCCATTCCTATGCATATTCCCCTGATTTCAGTCTATATAGATTGAAAAACATGCAGTTCCTTGAGTATAGCATACCTCCTCATGGGTCACACTTTGTACCTTACCTTTCAGAGCCTCTTGGAACTTTAGGCTAGTTATAAGTCTTGAAGAAAAGAGGGTGGTGTGGGAGGTCATGAAAAGTAATAGAAGTGTCTTTCAAGGCAATGACTCAGTGCTTTCCATTGCAGTTTCATATGGAGAAACAGGATTAGTTGTTCTAGACAGAAGAATGAGGACTGTTTCCCCAGGGGAGGTGGTTATAGGGTTAGCAGGCAGTAAAGGGTTAATCTCATTAGGTGGAGGTTGGATGGCAGACTCCTCTAAGGAGACTGGAGGACTGGAGACTAGTTCCTCAAGGCAGGCTGGAGGTTTGAAAGCCATTTCATCAGGCCATCCATTACAGATCTATCTAATAAAGGCTCAGCAGAACCAGGGTTCCTGTCTTCCCAATGCCATTATTATCAAGCCATATATCCTTATCCCACGTTTCAGGATCTCATTCTTTTCCAACAACAGCACATACTCAGCAAGTTTGAGATTGTAATTTACATTGTAAATCCGCTACTCAAGCAATGAGGCTTTGTGACGGTTTTCAGAGATCTCAAGTCTGCAACCATAGGAATTAAGATTTTCTTTCTGGGCACACATGGAAACTTTTAGATCATTCATATGACATTGAACATTTCTTTACTTCATCACTGTATCTGGTGTGTCTAACAACAATCAGTGAACATTGTTATACCTCTTAATTTCACAATAGTTCATAAAGGTGTCAAAAATCATCCAGAGCCCTGCCTTAGCATACAATTAGCAGAACCTAATGGTGATATTTGAGTATATCTTTTGCCAACTCACCCCATGGAGTGCCATCTTGATTATTGGGAACAGAGTCATTAGTGCCTCTGAGTATAGACAGAGTAGAAAACCAATGGTAAAAAAAAAAGTTTTTAAGATTCTGTTTCGAAAGAACCACTCCTGGTACTAAGCTATGTTAATCAGGGTCTTTAAGAGAAAGAGAAGCAACAGGTGAGATTTGAAAACATGAGATTTATAAAGGTGTCTCATGCAATCATGGGAATGGAAGAGTTCAAAGTCCATAGGGCAGGCTATAGTATTGGTGGCTCCAGTGAAGGATCTGGATGAATTCCACAAGAGAGGTTTGCTGGCTGAAACATCAGTGAAAGAGTCTCTCTTCTTTAAAAGCCTTCAACTAATTGGGTTATCTCATTGTAGGAAACATGCCATCATTGATTGCTGATATAGCTAGCCACAGAGGCAATCAAATGATTGATGACTTAATGCACTAGCCTTTCAGTTTATGAACCAGCCATGAAATATCTTTGCATCAACTTTTTTTTTTTCAATATACTCTGAATCTCTGGGCTTTTTTTTTCAATGGTGTATGAAACATTTGACCAGAATGAATTGTCCAGTCATAAGTGAACAGCTACTGGAAGGCCTCTGTTTCAACTTCTTTCCCAAGGGCACTCTATCTTTCTTCCAAATAATGATGACCAGAGAGTCATAAAACCTGGTTTGCTGATTGTATATTTTCATGCACCAGAAGTACCAAATTATTAGTTAGCCTTTTCCGGCTTTTAATCTAGAGCTGGCCTGGTTCTCATTTTATGATCTCTACTCCCACTTCATAAGGATTATGAATATTATTTCCCTACCTTTCTCCATTTCCCAAATCTACGATTTTTTACTTCTCTAGCTCTATATTTATCTCTCTATCTCTAAGGAAGATGTGCCATTCCCTTTTCCCAAAGGCAAAATTCTTATCTTGTCCTTCACTCCATCTTACCTCATTTTGCAGAAGCATGCCCCATTATTCAAATCAACCTCTTTGGAGCCTCACATTAGCCTTACCACAAAGTCCTTGGACTCAACCCATGCATTGCAATTCATTTGTAGGTCTGATCCTAGAAGTTCTAATCTTTCCCACCACAACTTGTTTCTTTTCGATTTTAGTAAACATTTAATCAATATCTACTACCATATATTCAATTGAATCAGAAGTAATATTGTGGACAAAGTGAAAAGACAGTGGCATGGTGCAGTGTGGAAATTAGTTTATCTTCCAGAGCAGCTAGTAAATAGCCAGGAACTGTACAGAAAAATTGCTAGGGGGCGGGGGAGGAGCATCAGTGACAAGACACACATCATATACCATTCTGGACCAGGTGGAACCACTGAGCTCCAAATAGAACTGTTAGCCTCACAAGTCATGGAAATTAGCACCCCTCTCCCACAGGCAGATAGGCTGGTTCCCCAAAAGGAAAGGAAACAGACTTTACTAGCAGCAAGGGCTTAGCTCAACCAAGCTCCAGTTATGGAATCATGAGCATGGATAAATCTAGAATAAGCACTAAAGGAATGAGGTGATTTTGCCTAGCAGAGAGGGGGTATGGCTGATGGGAAAAAAAGAGGCCTTTTGAGTTGGACAACCTAAAATACTGGAAAATGCTTGGACTCCAAGCAAAGGGGGCTGATAGAGCCTGGAGATACATAGAACAATGTACCACTCAAGTCCTTGATTGACTGATCCAAGGAGTGGAGAGAGTCTCCAGCTGTGAAAAGGCCTTTTTTTGTTTATTTTACTTCTTAACAGCTCAACAGAGAGAACTACAAGTCTTCTCAGTCTCCAGTACTGCCCCAGGCAAGGGCAAAAGTAAGGCTTATCTGAGAGACAAAACAACTAGTCAAGCAAAAGAGGGTAATTCCCTCAAAGGCTTATCTTTACCAAGAAAAGGGTGGTGAGTCCCTACTCAAGTAGAATCCCTTCTGAAGGAATTCAGGCCCCAGAGGTTGAAAGACAGAAGCAATCAAATCCCACCTACTATTGCAGCAATAAGTCTTAAGAACACCACTGGCTAAGAGAGTCTGGGAACTTAAACATGCATCATCACTTACACTGGTGAGAAGCTTTGGGCAACCAAACACCATATGCTGGGCAGGATATGAAAATCACAGTGTCTAGAAGCTTCAAAATAATTTATGGCAAACTTCTGGGTCTCACTCCCAAAGAGAGATGATGCTGGTTACTCTCCTCTCCTCCTTAGAAGTGGGTCTGTTTGGTCTGGGAAAATCTGACTGAGGTAAATGATATTTTAAGAGACCCTGCTCAAAAAAAAAAAAGTCTCATATTGGCAAGGCAAGAAACAGAAAAACAGGAACTGAAAAATTTTGACCAGTTAAACAGAACCTATGCTAGCGATCTAGAACAAGTTGAACTGAATGTCAAAGAACAGAGCAAGAACAAAACCACCCAGCAAGAAAACCTTAGGTAAAAGAGTGAAGACACCTCCAGAATAAACTAATTAAGAAAACTGAATGCCTAAATATTAGCAGAAAATAATGACTCATGAAAGGAAAATTGAACATATGGCCCATTCAAAGGAACAAACCTACACTTGAAATGAGATACAAGAGTTGAAATAAGTAATTCAGGATATCCTAACAGACATGCAAAATCTTATCCAAAAATCAAATCAATGAGTTGAAGGAGGATATAAAGAAGATATTGGGCAAAAATAAAGAGGAACTCAGAAGTTTGGAAAAACAAATTGCTGATATTATGGGAATGAAAGGCACAATAGAAAAGATTAAAGAAACTATGGAAATCTACAATGATAGATTTGAAGAGGCTGAAGAAAGGATTAGTAAACTAGAGAACTGGATGTCTGAAATCAGACACACAAAAGAAAATGTAGGGAAAATAATGGAAAAATATGATTAGGGTCTCAGGGAATAGAATAATAGCATGAAGTGCATGAATGAATTTGTTGCAGGTGTTCCTGAAGTGAAAGAGAATGGAAAAAAAGTGCAGAAAGATAAATGGAGGAAATAATCATGGAAACTTTCTCGTCTCTTATGAAAGACATAAAATTACAGATCCAAGAAGTGCAGCATACCCCAAACAGAATAGATCCAAATAGACCTATTCCAAGGCACTTACTAATCAGATTGCCAAGTGTCAAAGACAAAAAGACTTTTGAAAGCAGCAGAATAAAAACCAACCCTCACATACAGGGAACACTTGATAAGACTATGTGTGGATTTTTCAGCAGAAACCATGGAGGTGAGAAGGCATTGGTATGATATATTTAAGATTTTTAAAGAGAAAAACAGCCAACCAAGATTTCTGTGCCCAGCAAAACTATTATTATTTTTTTTTTTTAAAAAAAGAGGGTGAGGGTGAACAATAGTGGCTGAGTGGCAGAGTTCTTGCCTGCCATCCATGCAAGAGACCCAGGTTCAATTCCTGGAGCCTGCCTATGCAAAAAAAAAAAAAAAAAAAAAAAGAGGGGGAGATTAAAATATTTTAAGACAAACAGTCACTGAGAGAATTTGTGACTAAGAGACTGCCTTTACAAGAAACACTAAATGGTGTACTACAGGCAAATAGAAAAGACAGGAGAGAGAGGTCTGGAGAAGAGTGTAGAAATGAAAACTCTCAGTAAAGGCAAAAAGATTAAACAAAATTATATGTGACATATAAAATCCAAAAGAAAACAAGATAGAAGAAAGTACCGCATTTACTGTAATAACATTAAATGTTAATAGACTAAACTACCCAATCAAAAGACATAGACTGGCAGCATGGATTAAAAAACAGGATTCATCTATATGCTTCTACAGGAAATTCACTGTAATCCTAAGGACAAAAATAGGTTGAAAGTTACAGGTTGGGAAAAGATATTTCATGCTAACAACAACCAGTAAAGAGCAGGAATGGCTATACAAATATCCAACAAATTCTACTTCAAATGTAAAATAATTAAAAGAGACCAAGAAGGACACTATGTATTAATAAAAAGAACAATTCAACAGGAAAGCAAAACAGTCATACATATTTATGCACTGAGCTATAGTGTTTCAAAATACATGAGGCAAACACTGAAAACACTGAAGAGAGATGTAGATACCTCTAGTATAATAGTTGGATATTCAATTCCCTGCCCTAATCAATGGATAGAAGATCTAGGCAGAGGACCAATAAGGAAAGAGAGATTTTGAATAATATAATAAACGAACTAGACTTAACAGACATTTATGGAACATTACACCACACAGCAGCAGGATACACATGTTTCTCAAGTGCTCATGGATAACTCACAAGGGAAGACCATGTGCTAAGTCACAAAGCAAGTCTCAATAAATATAAAATGATTGAAATCATGCAAAACACTTTCTTGGATTATAATGGAATGAAGTTGGAAATCAATAACAGGCAGAGAGTCAGAAAATCTGTAAATATATGGAGGCTAAACAAAACACTCTTAAACAGCGAGTAAGTCAAGGAAGAAATTACAAAGGAAATCAATAAATATCTCAAGCCAAATGAAAATGAAAACACAGCATTTCAAATTTTATTAGATGCAGCACAGGCAGTGATGAGAGGGAAACTTATTGCCATAAATGACTATATTAAAAAAGAAGAAAGGGCAAAAATCAAGGATTTAACTGTTCAGTTGACAGAATTAGAGAAAGAACAGCAAACTAACCCCAATGCAAACAAAAGGAAAGAAATAATGAAGATTAGAGCAGAAGTAAATGAAATTGAGAATATGAAAACTACTGAGAAAATTAACAAAACCAGAAACAGGTTCTTTGAGAAAATCCATAATATTGATGGACCCTTAGCTAGATTGATAAAAAGAGAGAGAAAGAGGATGCAAATATATAAAATCAGAAATAGAAGAGGAGACATAGCCACTGAGCCCACAAATATAAAGGAGGTAATGAGAGGATACTATGAACAACTGCATACTAAAAAACTAGACAACATAGATCCAATGGATAACTTCCTAGAAAGGCATGAACAATCAACCTTGACTTAAGAAATTGATGGGCGGCCGCCGTGGCTCAGCAGGCAGAGCTCCGACCTGCCGTGCTGGAGGTCTGGATTTCAATCCCTGGTGCCTCCTGTCCATATGCAAATTAAAAAAAAAAAAGAAGAAATTAATGACCTCAGCACACTAATCACAAGTAAAGAGATTGAATCAGTCACCAGGAAGCTCCCTTAAAAAAGTCCAGGACCACATGTGAAGTCTACCAAATATTCAAGAAAGAATTAGTACTAATCATGCTCAAATTCTTCAAACAGATTGAAGAGGAGGAAAAGCTACCTAACTCATTCTATAAAGTCAACATCACCCCAATATCAAAGCCAGACAAAGATACTACAAGAAAAGAAAATTACAGACAAATCTCTTTAATAAAAATAGACCCAAAAATCCTCAATAAAATAATTGCAAATTGAATCCGATAGAACATTAAAAGAATTATAAATAATAACAAAGTATGATTTATTCCATGCTTGCAAGGCTGGTTCAGCATAAGAAAATCAATTAAAGGAGTACAACACATCCACAAATCAAAGCAGAAAAATGAAATGATCATCTCAACTGATGCAGAGAAGGCATTTGATAAAATTCAACATCATTTCTTCAAAGAATAGAAATAGAAGGGCACTTCCTCAACTTGATAAAAGGAATATATGAAAAACCCACAGCTAACATCATCCTTAATGGGGACAGTCTGAAAGCTTTCTCTCTAAGATCAGGTACAACACAAGGATGCCCACTGTCAACAATGTTATTCAACATTGTGCTGAAAGTTCTAGCTAGAGCAATTAGACAAGTAAAAGAAATAAAAGGCATCCAAATTGGAAAGGAAGAAGTTAAACTCTCACTGTTGCAGATGACATGATATTATATGTCAAAAATCCCCAAAAAAATCTACAGCAAACTTACTAAAGCTAATAAATGAGTACACCAAAGGGGCAGGGTACAAGATCAACACCCCAAATCACTAGTGTTTGCATACACTAGTGATGAGCAATATGAGGAGGAAATCAAGAAAACAATTCCATTTGTAATAACAACTAAAAGAATAAAATATTTAGCAATAAATTTAACTAAGGATACAAAAGAACTATGCACATAAAACTATAAGAAGTTGCTAAAGGAAATCATGGAAGGTCTAAATAAATAGAAGGACATATCATGTTCATGGATTGGAAGACTAAATAGTTAAAATGTCAATTCTACCCAAATTGATTTATAGATTCAACACAATACCAATGAAAATCTGAACAACTTACTTTGCAGAAATAGAAAAATCAATAACCAAATTTAGTTGGAAGGGTAGGGTGCCCTGAGTAGCTAAAAATATCCTGTGGGAAAAAAAATGAAGTAGGAGGTCTCACACCATGACTTTAAAGCATATTATGAAGATACAGTGGTCAAAACAGCATGATAGTGGCATAAAGATAGATATACCGACCAACAGAATTGAAGTGAGTGTTCAGAAATATACCTTCTCATTTATGGACAATTGATCTTTGATAAGACAATAAAGACAACCCACCTGGGACAGAGCAGTGGTGCTTGGACAACTGGATATCCATATGCAAAAGAATGAAAGAGGATCCATATCTCACACGCTATACAAAAATCAACTCAAAATGGATCAAAGACCTGAACACTAGAGCTAAGACCATAAAACTTTTAGAAGAAAATGTAGGGAGATATCTTATAAATCTTGTAATAGGAGGCAGTTTCCTAAACCTTACATCCAAAACATGAGCATTGAAAAGATAAATAAATACATCGGATCTCCTCCAAATTAAACACTTCTGTGCATCAAAGAACTTTGTCAGGAAAATAAAAAGGCAGCCTATGCAATGGACAAGGCAATATTTGGAAACCACACAGCAGACAAGGGTTTAGTATTCAGAATATATAAAGAGATTGTTCAACTCAACAACAAAAAGACAAACAACCCAATTTAAAAATGGGCAAAAGACAATAGACACTTCTTGAGAAGAGGAAATACAAATGGCTAAAAGGCACAGGAAAAGATCTTCGACTTCACTGGCTATTAGGGAAATGTAAATCAAGACCACAGTGAGTTGTCTTCTGACACTCTTTAGAATGGCCATTATCAAAAAACAGAAAGCAAATGCTGGAAAGAATATGGAGGAAGATGCACATTTATCTCCTTTTGGTAAGAATATAAAATTGTACAACCACTCTGGAAGGCAATTTGACAGGCCAGGACACAAGGGACATTTGCACACTGATGTTTAGAAGAGCATTATTTATGATTGCCAAGGGATGAAAACAGCCCAAATGTCCATCAGTGGATGAGTGGCTGAACAAGCTATGGTATATACATACAATGGAATATTTTATGCAGCTACAGGACAGAATAAAGTCATGAAGAATATAACAACATGGATGAAACTTGAGGACATTATGCTGAATGAAATTAGCCAGAAACAAAACAAAAAAATACTGTATGGTCTCACTAATATGAACTAATGTTAATGAGTGAACATTGAGAATTGAATTTAAGAATGCAGGTTATCAGGAGATAGAAAAGTATAGAGATTGGGCATTTGATGCTGAAGAAATACAGATGGTGAAACAGGCCTGCTTGTAAAAATTCAGAAATAGCACAATATTACCTGAAGGTAGCACAATGATGTAAGTACATTGAAAGAAGCTGAATGTGAGGATGATTGGGGAGAAGGCTGGGGGCATGTATGAAACCAGAAGGAAAGAAAGAGGATAAAAACTGAGGTGGTATAACTAAGGAATGCCAAGTTACATGGACAATGATGGTAATTAAATGTTCAAATATAAGAACATTTTTGCCTGAGGGAGATCAAATGAATGTCCACATTGCAAGGTGTTGAAAATGGATAGTACGTAAGAAAAAGTACAATCAATGCTAGCTAATGTCTATAATCAGCAGCAACATTGTAATAAGCTTCCACTGAATGTAACAAAGGCATTATGCCAAAACCTAAATGCCAACAGGCCAGGGGCATGGGGGAGGGGTATGGATTCTTTGTGGAAGAAAAGGAAATACCTTCGTATAAATTATGGTGGTGAAGGCATAGCTATCTATTTACTCAGGTTGTATTGTATGATGTGCAAATAAAACTGCTTGGGAATGAGCAGAGAGAAATAAGTACTAAAGAAAATGTGGAGAGTGACATTGTATTAGTTTGCAAGCTGCCAGAATGCAATATACCAGCACTGGAATGGCCTTTTAAAAAGGGAATTTAGGACGGGCCATGGTAGCTCATCAGGCAGAGTTCTCGCCTGCCATGCCAGAGATCCAAGTTTGATTCCTGGTGCCAGCCCACATGAAAAAAAAAAGGGGGGGGGGAATTTAATGAGTTACAAGCTCTCAATTCTAAGCCTATAAAATGTCCAAAGTAATGCATCCAGGGAAAAATACCTTAATTCAAGGAAGGTCAATGGGTCAGGAACACCTCCATCAGCTGGGCGGTCACATGGCTGGCATCTGTTGCTCTCTTGCTTTTTGGCTCCATTGCTTTCAGCATCTGTTCTTTGGGGGTTCCTCACTTTGCTTCTGGCTCTCTTTAAAATGTACTTCTTTTAAAGGATTCCAGTTAACTAAGCAAGACCCACCTGGATTGGGTGGAGTCACCTCTCCATGTAATCAAAGCTCACCCCCACAATCGGGAGTATCACCTGTCTGTGGTTTTAATCTAACCAAAAGATTACAACCTGCAGTGTTGAATCAGGATTAAAAGAAATAACTGCCCCCACAAGACTAAATCAGGATTAAAACATGTTCTTTCTGGGGTACGTAATATTTTCAAGCCAACATGGAGATGTACTTATACACAGTCAGTAGTGAAACTGAGAGGTATAGTCCCTCTGCAGGGCAGTGTTTATTCTACAAGAGCCTAGAGGTGGGGTTGCTATATGATCCTGCATCCCTGATTCTCAGCATATACCTGGAGGAACTGAGAGTGGGGACATGAATGACATTTGCACACTGGTGTTTGTGGCAGCAGTGTTCATGATTCACATGGATGGAGGTAGCCTAAGGGTACAATGACTGAGGCATGGAAAAGGGAACTGTGGTGTATATATTCAGACTACTGAAAGGGCTGCAAGAAGGAAAGAAGTTGTGAGACATGCAACCAGGTGAATGAACCTTAAGGACTATGTGTTGAATGAGATGTCAGAAACAAAAAGACAAATATTATCATGCTTCACTCATATGGTCGAATAATATATAATATAATTATATTATATTTTATAATATAAAAACTCAGTGAATTGAACTCAAGAGCATGGGTTATCAGGTTGGGGCCTATTGTAAAGGGTCCTAGATTATAAGCTCTTACAGTAGTCATACATATATACACAAGAGCTGTAATTGTTACTTCTAAATTCTGAGATACTGAGCTGTTTGTATATAACTTGGTCATTCCCAGAAACTTTGAATATTTACATGACACCCAAGACTCAGACTTAGAGCTCTGAAGCTATAAAAGTCAGCATTAATACATACAAGGAATATTTTAAAAGGTGAAAAAGGGATCACACTTCAACTAGACATATGAATAAAGCTGATCTGGATAATACTAAATCATATCAGAATACAGGGGTAAAGGATGATATCATCCATATTTTAAAACTTCAACTTCTGTGTGCGACCAAAGGGAGAGGTGTGAAAATTTATATTTTGGGTCGTGCAAATTACCTAATTTATCTTGTATGGTCAGTTTACTTGAATACTATAACTACATGTAAACTTGACTAGGGCATGAGATCTTGTTGATTTGTCCAAGTTAGTATGATTCCCCAATATATCCCAGAATAATTGGGGCAGTGAATAAAAAAGTACTCGCAAAGTCCCTGTCATGGTCTTGTTCTTATGTCAACTTGGGCAGGTGGTGGTCCCTGTTTGTCTGGTTGGGCAAGTGCTGGCCTGTCTGCTGCTATGAGGACATTTCACAGAATTAGATCATGATCATGTCAGCTGCATCCACAGCTGATTCCATTGTAATCAGCCAAGGGGAGTGTCTTCTGCCATGAGTGATGCTTAATCTAATCACTGGAAGCCTTTTAAGGAGGATTCAGAAGAGACAGGCTCTTTTCTCTTCCTGCTTTGGCTGGTGAGCCTCTCCTGTGGAGTTCATCCAGACCCTCCATCGGAATCATCAGCTTTACAGCCTGCCCTGCAGATTGTGGACACTATGTTTCCATGGTTAGACACTTTTATAAATTTTATATTTATGAATATTTCCTGTTCACTCTTTTTCTCTAGAGAACCCTAACTAATACAGTCCCTTTTGAAGGACTGGGGAGAAAGGAGGAAAGAGTCAACTTCCCCATTTGGGGAATTCCTGATACAAGATGCAAGCAGTGAGAACAACAAATCAACAGGCAGAGCCCTCGATTTTGGGGTTCACCCCTATGAAACTTATTCCTGCAAAGGAGAAGCTAAACCTACTTATAATTATGCCTAAGGGTTACCCCCTCAGAAATTCTTTTGCTGCTCAGTTGTGCCTCTCTCTCTAAGCCAACTCAGCAGGTGAACTCACTGCCCTCCTCCCTCTATGTGACAGGATTCCCAGAGTTGTAAATCCCCCTGGCAATGTGGGACAGAATTCCGGGTTGAGCTGCAATCTGGTACATGGGATTGAGAAAGCCTCCTTGACCAAAAAGGGGAAGAGAGAAATAAGACAAAATGAAGTTTCAGTGGCTGAGAGATCTCATACAAATTCAAGAGGTTACCCTGGAGGTTATTCTTATGCATTATATAGATATACATTTTTAGTTTATGGTGTATTGGAGTGACTAGAGTGAAGCCCCAAAACTGTTGAGCTATTTTCAGTAGCCTTGATTCTAGAAGGTGATTGTATAATGATATTGTTTTTATGATGCAACTGTGTGATTGTGAAAACCTTGTGTCTGATGCTCCAGGCTTTTTTTAACAGATGAGTTAAAAAAAAAAAAAGAGGGATAATAAATAAATAAATAATAGCAGGGATAAGTGGTAAAATAAATTGGGTAGGTTGAAATACTAGTGGTCAATAAGAGCGAGGGGTAAGGGGTATGGAATGTATTAGTTTTTTTCTTTATTCTTTTTACTAATTTTTCTGGAGTGATGCAAATGTTCTAAAACTGATCATGGTGATAAATACACAACTATGTGATGATATTGGGAGCCACTGGACATATACCATGCATGGACTGAATGTGTGTGAAGATTTTCCAGTAAAATATATTTTTAAAAAGTTTTATTATTTGTAAAATGCACCCATATGTATTTTCCACTATGTATCAAAAGAAAAATAAATGAACTATGACATTACATTGACTGTAAGGCACATCCTAATTTTTACAGTATTAAATTATCAAACATGTGAATTTAAAAATTGATGATCTATGCATGTTTGGACCAACAGTGCCTACAGAAATGAATAGGGTCTTGTCTCAACTTTTGAAAAGCTCATAAAACTTTACACTTAATGATACTGACTGTTTTCTCACTAAAGTTTTAATAATTTAGAAAGCATTTTTTTTCCATAAAGACAGTTCATTTTTGATTTTGTGTTTGCATTATATATGCGCTTTACTGGGAAGGTTTTTTTGATGAACTGCTCCAAACTATTCAGATCAATTTTTATCTGTGCTTATTAATCACAATAATCATAAGCCATATATTTGTATATCACTAAACTATTCACAAAAAGTTCTCACAGGCATTATCTAACTTGATATGTAAGGAAATTTTAATATTCACTTAATTAAATATAATTGGCAGAGTAATTATACTGCAAGCAAATTTGGAAAACATCCCGATTACATGCACAACTATCATTCAGGACTTTTGACTAATCTTTATTGTTCAAAGATAATAAAGGTACAAACATGTATTGGATTTTGCTGATTATAAGCTATGTAGCTAAAACTGGCAGATTCAATTTTAATTTGGAAAAGATGGAAAGTATCTCTCATAGTGGAAGAAATCTTCAGCATAGAGTGTGCTTGATACTGGCACTAACTATAGCTTTAGCTGGAAAGAAAAATATTAATACAGATGCAATGATTAATTTTATTTCATTGCTGAGTTAAAAAGGAATTAGAAATTATTTTTCTTTTATATTTCTCCCCACCTCAGAAAAACTTACACAGAAAATAAACTATGTCTTTATATTGTACAATTCAGTTGAAACTGAATTGGCCACAGACTAGTGGTGGTTACATTTATCCTTTTCCAGATACTGATAAGTACAGGAATCCCTTTTGATTACTGCTATTTGTGATAATCCTGAGCTAAAGTAGAAAATCGACTAAGAGGTAAGGAATGGATTCCCATGAGTAAAGTCATGAAATTAAAGGACATTAGCAGTGGCTGCGATGTCCATTTTAGAGTCTCCCTTTTCTTGGGGACAAGGTGAAGGAACAAGAATAAGCTAAATACATATGTCTTACTAAATCTAAACATATCACAACTAGAAACAGTATGGATCAATTTAAAATTAAAATTTGAACATAGAGTACCTCAAATTAAAGTTAACATTACTTCTATACCTATTCTCCATAATGTGTGCACTTTTCCACTGAAATTAGTGGCAAGTTAATATATTCAAGAGGTGAGTCTGTTTATTTTATTGTGAGTATAAATGCAAAACTGAACAAGGCACATCTTTTTGCTCCATTGATAATAATTCATCATATTTTAGCAAAAGTGAATGCCTATGATGAGGCTAATGATATAATTGATTAGCTAAAGATCTGGTTACTAATGAAATTACTGAAGTCAGAACAATTTGTCAAGTGACAACTTAAAATTGAAGGCCTTTTTAAAATAAATGTATGGATCATTATTCCAAGATATGGTGTTGGTTTACTTTGTCTGTAAGCTGTAAGATGATTTTTATTTAAAGTTTTTATTGAAATAAGTATCTATTTTAATTTTTTGGCATTAGACAAAGTAGAAAATATTGTTTCTGATCTTTTATGGTAAATTCTATTTAATGCAGTTACTCTTTCTTTCATTTGTTTTCCCTCTCTTTCTTTTTTCTTTTTTTTTGTAACCTTCTTCTAGGTCTTCATTTATTCACAGAAAACTATACATACTTAGTTGTAAGCTAGCAGCATACTCTTAGGACACATTTAAGAAGCATCTCTCAACAACAGCCCTTAAGGAAATATAGTACATGACAACTGTTCTCTTTTTTATTTTTCAGTTTAGTTTTCCTAGGAATCAATGCTAGTAAGAGGATGAGAGGCATGTGTGTAACCCAAGGACACTTATTTTCACTTTGTTACCTTTTTTAAATGTCTCCCTATATATGTATATCTATTCATACACACACAGGAGGCAAATATGTGATGTGTATATCATAGGGAATTGTGTTCACAACTTTTTTTTTGTTGGTCCATGTTCCTGGAATCAAACCTGGGTCTACCACATGGCTGGAGAGAATTCAACCACCAAACTACTCTTCATTGCCTTTTATATAAAGATCATTGCATTCATTTATTCAAAAGGAGCTGCATAAACAGAAAAATTTGCCTTATGCAAAAGAACCCAACCTGCTTCCAAGTAAGAATGCTCAGAGAGCATTTCCACGACCCAAACTGAATAGATACTCCTCGAAAAGCCCTCCTCTATTCCAGATGGTCAGGTCCAGAAGGGAATGTGTTGTTCTCATCCTGTGACTGTTGTTGGAGCTACTGTACTCTAAATTAGATTAATTTGTGATGCTTGATTAATCCTGACAGTGTCAATCAAGTAGCAGTTTCCAATCAGATATAAATCTGTCCTCCTTTATGTATGTTTTAATTATTCATTAGTCTCTTTGCTTGTTTATTCATTTATTATTTTTTGTCTGCCAAGATTCTATGTCAACTTGCTTATATGATCCTGATTTCCTGTTTTGAGAAATCACCGTTCGTCATTGTGTGTAGTTTTGATGGAAGGGCAAATCGAGTCACTACCTTCCAACATCAAAGCTGAAGGAAACAAATTCTAACACTCTCAATTTCAGAAGCTGGAGAAAAGATGATTGCCTATGCTCATCTTCAAATTAAACTTTGATTCAAGGGCAGAAGTTGAGTCTGGGTAGCATTGGCATGCAGATAAGATTGTTCCTTTGCTAAGACCATCACTTTACTCCTTCTGCCTCAGACCTCTAGAGGTCCACTGGTTCAATTCTGCTTCTCAACTCAATTTCTCAGCTTCTATGAAATGTGAGAAACTATGGTCCCTCAAACAAGTTATACTTTACCAAATTGATCAGAGTTAGTGTCAGCTACGTTCAAACCAAGGACTTCTGTGTAGTCTACATTCTCAATCACACATATTGTCTTCACCATCATGATACCTCAAAAAAGTTTATCCCAATAACTAGCCATCAGCAGATTTTGGCTCCAAAGAAAAGATGAAACCAGCTGACTTTTCTCTTGGGGTCTGCAAGATCTTAATTTAGAAACTTATTTTTCCTGTGAGTAATGGTTTTTCATCATTACAACAAGGAACATTTGGAAAGTAAAGCCAAGTAATTTAAACTAATCTCTAGCAAATTCTAGAATGCATGTTGCCCAGGGGCAAGGATTTTGCTTGTTTTGATCACGGCTGTATCCTGAGCACCTAGACAAGGAACTTTCTGTCACCTTGAACTTTGAATCCAATCTCTGAAAGTTCAAATACATGTTCAGAACTTATTTTTCTTAATTATAAATCAGTTTTAAATAAAATTATAGATAATACTGAGGTGGAACATCTAATTATCACAATTTTGTTTTTGATAAGAGTCGTGAAATTTTCTTAATATCCAGTGATGGGTCATAGCTTACCAAGATTCTGATATTTATATTCCTTATTTGCTAATAAAATATTTGAATAATTTAAATATTAAATAACTTAATAAAATAAACCTCTAAGCCATTATGCATGAAAACCATGAACTGGAAATTTTTTCTTCTGATTGAGTCACCCTGCTAATGAGAACTACCTTTAACAAAAAGGAAAATCCTAAATAAATTAGTAAAATCCTGACTAAATTCATCTTTAAGCAAAGCATAATATAGCTGAATAGCAGCCTTTGGGACAATTTTAGGGAGGATTTTACCTAATTTTATAATCAAGGAAAAAAGCACTAAATATTTAATGGTTACCTCTGTTGGTAGTTCTCTATCCTTAAGATGAAGATATAGAATCAAGTCCTAATTTTCTCTGATCCTCAGTATAACTGTGAGATAGTGTTCTTACATGGTAAGCTTCTCGCTAGATAAACACACTTTAATCTTTCCACATCAACTGTATTTTGGAGACACTGTCTTTTTCTCCCACACCCACCCCCTCAACAGATCCTAACCACCAGAATGTTCGAGCATTTAGAGTCAGGATTACTTCAACCTGTCTAGGATCTTAAAGAATGAACATGCAGACAGATAAAACAAAGTCAACAACAAAAGTACACAAATAAGTAAATACGTAGACACGGACACATGCTAGAGAGTTTAAAAAGAGGAAAAGTCAGAATACAGAATTTTCCAATCTGTTAAGCAACTCTCTGACTCTCTAATCCTTTACCATGCTTTATTTTTTCACTAAAGGTATAGATATTTAATTGCTTATTTGTCTGTTTATTGTCTGTCCTGCAAAAATGTATGAAAAGGGAGAATTTTTGTAAATTTTGCTTATTGCTCTGTCCCTAGTGCCTGGCATGATGTGTGGCACATAGTAGTTGTTCAAAAATATCTGATGGGAAAAAAATGGATTAAACAATTTGATTTTAAATCCTTTTAGAAGTACATCCTCCTCCCAGACCTCACATAAGTGGATTTTAGTACATCTCTGCGAGAGCCTGGGATAAGCTATTAGTTACAATTGTAAGGACCTATTAGTGAACACAGCATTTTTCGTAAGCAAGATTCTGGTGGCATATTTTCTTTTTTCTTACTGAAAATGTGCTCAAAATCCACATTATAACTGTTGAGCAATTTTCTATGTATTTTTAAACCTTGGAATTGTCTCTGGTTTGTGGCTTGACTTTCTCATTTAATATAGTTTATTTGACTTATAATTTGAAGACCTCCTTCCTCCAGAACCTTTAAATCCACTCTTAAATAGAGAGTGACCAAACTTAGAATAATTTTCGCTTCAGTAAATATTTCCAAGCTTTAGGATAGACTGAAAAGGTAATCAAAGTCTGAAAAGGCTATATACCATATAACTCCAATTATATGGCATTTTGGAAGAGGCAAAACTATAAAGTCAGTAAAAAAGATCAGAGGTTGCAAGAGCTTCAGGGAGATGGGAGCATAGGTCATTTTTAAGTAAACAAAAGTAATCTGCATGATACTCTGATGGTGGGATACATGACAGTACGCATTTGTCAAAACACATAGAACTGTACAGCACAAAGAGTTGTGTAAACTGTGAGCTTTAGTTACTAGCAATCCAGTCATATTGGTTCATCAGCTGTAACAAATACAACATACTAATGCAAGACATTGATAATAGGTGAAACTGCTGGAATGAGACAGCATATTTGGAAACTGTCTCTGTGTATTCTCTGTGCAGTTGTTCTGTAAATCTAAAATTGCTCTAAGAAAATAAAGTCTGTAAAAATGATACAATCAACACTATTTTTTTTAAAAAAAGGAAAATTCTATGTTTATGTACTTTCCTCATTTAAGATAGTTCTAACATAGCTTTTTACTTCTGGTGACAAATAGGAACAACTCTTTCATCATCAATATTAATTCTTAAAATAGGCAAGACCAACGTAAGAATTTTCAATTTGTGAATTTGTGTTTTATTATACTTTGATTCTTAGACTGGCAGTTTTAAGTTTGACGTGTAACCACTGTATATTCAAAGACTACAAAGCTACTGAAAGGACCAGCAAGAAAGTACAGCTTCCTTGATAAATAAATTTTCATCTCTATTCATGTGAAACAGATCTACAACATAGTTTCTCTTCACATCAAATTGTATTTTGATAGCTTGGTTACGTTTTGACCATAGTTAACATAATGCATACTGCCCTAAAATAGAAACAATATCCACTATTTAATTGTCACAATATGGAGATAATTTAAAGACACTCTATTTTTAACGAATGAATGGCAGGGGAGAAAGATATATATATATATTCAACATGAAAAATTAGAGCTGTTGCCTGAGACAGATGTTCTACAATCTTCTGATGGAAGATACCAGATATCCAAGATCTGATAGTTCAGTCTGTTCAGTGACTTCAGGATTCAGGTCCTCTTCAAAGTTTAACATTCCTCTGGAATTAATTTCAATTTCACTTATAATTCATTAAAGACTGGTAATCTTTACTCTATTTTTCCCTCAGATTAAACCATGCATGTTCATGCTTTGTAGTACAGGCAAAACTTTACCTCCACTGTGTGGTTGCAGTCTTATTTCCCTGTGATACAGTATAGCACAGTAATTCCCTTCTTTCCCCTTGATTCAGAGGCATGAGAAGCCCAGAGCGGTTGGGTGGCTGTCAACTTCCATGTCAGTATAACAATTGTGTGTCTCCTGGTGAATGCACTCCTCCGTTTGAAGCTAAGACCTATCAACCCAGCAGAGCTTAAGGCTGTGGGGACAGAAAGCAAACATTTCTCTAGTGGATCACCAGGGTAATAGTGACTAGTACCTCTTCCATTTCACCTCTTGATTACCAGACCCGTGAATCCTGGCTTTGGGATAAACAGCACCATAGAATGGATGCTGATGTAGAGCATTCACAGCCTCTGGAGAGCATTGTCTCTATCCTGAGATATATTGTCACCCAGGTGGAGCTGTAATTGAGTCTACAAAAAATCTTTCTACTGTTCTGTCAGTCCAGCTGCGTCATGATGATGGGGAACATCATAAGATTAGTGAATTCCATGACTCATGTGCCCCTTCTCACACTCCATTCGCCATGAAGTACTGTGATGGTGGATAAGGCATTCTGTAAGTTCATGGACAGTAGTTTTGGCAGAAGCAACGTCTCCAGAGTGGCATTTATTGGTACTCAAGTGAAAAACGATGTTTGGTGATTGAAGATTCTTTTTCAAATTCAAATCTAAGAAAATGTTCCCCCCTTACTTACAATTATGCTTTTTTTTATAAAACCTTATAAAGAAAGTCATTCATAACTTCTTTATGAAAGTATGAAGTGAAAGTCATATATTTCTTGTTACATTCTTCTTTCCTGAATTCTGTGAATCTTATAGTCACACTTAATTGAGATTCAATAAGTATATTGGCCTGGGCTTTTACCCAGTCTATTTTCATTTCCATGCCTTTTTAAAAAATTCTTTATTTATGTTATATTCATATTGCTCAAGTACTTTTATGGTAAAAGCCCATTTAAAAAACAGCTAAGGAATAAAAAACATATTGAATTATATTCCTTAATCCAGTGCATTAAAAATATTTCTATCAAAGTGCTTCTGTGCTAGTTTGAAAGGATGTCCCCTAGAAAAGCCATGTTTTAATCAAAATCCCATTTCATAAAGGTAGAATAATCTCTATTCAATACTGTATATTTGAAACTGTAATCAGATCATCTCCGTGGATGATGTGATTTAGTCAAGAGTGATTATTAAACTAGATTATGTGACAACATGTCTCCACCCATTTGGGTGGGTCTTGATAAATTTCTGGAGTCCAAAAAAAGAGAAAGCATTTTGGAGAATGAAGGAGATTCAAAGAGAGCAGAGAATGCCTCAGCACCATGAAGCAGAGAGTCTATCAGCTAGTGCTTTGGAGATGAAGAAGGAAACTGCCTCCTGGGGAACTTCATGAAACGGGAAGCCAGGAGAAGTAGCTAGCAGATGACAACATGTTTGCCATGTGCCCTTCCAGATGAGAGAGGAACTCTGACTGTGTTCACCATGTGCCTTCTCACTTGAGAGAGAAACCCTGAACTTCATCGGCCTTCTTGACTCAAGGTATCTTTCCCTGGATGCCTGTGATTGGACATTTCTATAGATGTGTGAATTGGGACATTTTCTCGGCCTTAGAACTGTAAACTAGCAACTTATTAAATTCCCCTTTTTAAGAGCCATTCCATTTCCGGTGTATTGCATTCTGGCAGCTAGCAAACTAGAACAGCTTCTAAAAGCAAAGAAGAGTAAAGGTTTGCTCTGACCATTTGAGGTTATAGTCTAAAGTTGCTGCTATGAGTGCAGAATGTCTCTAAACATTGGTTATATTTTAGAAAATGTTGTAGAAGTTTTCATTTTATTCCATGCTGTATTATATATTATTTGGCTTAAATTAATATTTTAATTCTTTTATTACTCATCCTTTTGCATTCCTCTCCCCAGAAAACCCATTGTAGGCCAGTCACAACAGGACATCCCTTTTCAGGCTGGATCTCTCAGAGGTGATTTTTATTTCCTTTAGTGGATTCTAATTTCCTATATCTGGTTAGCAGCTTTACCAGCTTGGTACCACTTCACGAAAGGGCACTCTCATACCACCACATTTACTTGATAGAAAGCACATGCACAGATGGTCAGGTTTGGGGATGGATGATGAGTTTTCACAAAGGGAAAAAAGGCACAAAGTCATAGAAGTCACCAACAAGTGCAGTGCCAATTGAATATGTGTTTCTTTGTAGCATGTACAGCCAAGGAAAAGCATATTCCTATACTATATAATTTTACCAACATCCTATTTACTTACTGACTTAATCTAAGCTATTACTGAAAGCAGAGCCTGAGACAAACACATTTTATTTGGGAATATGATCCCAAGGAGCACAAATGAAGGATGAGAAAGTGAGCAAGGAAAAAGGGAAAGAAAATACAAGCAAAACAACGTCATGTTATTAAGTGGGTTCCACCACTGCTATGGTTATTTAATGTAGAATCTCCTCAGGATTTTTATTAAGCTTTGTCTCAGAACTGTCTGACCTAGGACGAAAGGAGGAAGCATTAATCTATCAGCAGCCATTACCTAAATGTTGATTGCTGCTTCCCATGCTTCTGGGTTGGAAAGGCATGAAAGCCTAGCTGGGATCGTGGGCATCACACATTGCCACATGAGAAAAGCCTTGAGACACGAAGCTAGAGTCTTGGTGCTTGCTTACGATGTACACTGTCAGCACAAAACAGGTTGAAACCTGCCCAGAGCACTTCATCATAGTTGTGACTGGAATTGAAAGTCTGAAAGATTTAAGGCAGTGCTCAAGAAATATCTTATAAGCCTACCTAATATGTGTTGTTAGCTTTGTTTATTCCCTCACCTCTTTCTATAATCAAAATAATATATTAGAAGGTATATGTTAATAGCAATTTTAGCCTTGGGTGATGTATATGAGAAATAGAAAGCGACAATGAAATTTGGAAAATTAAAAGTGGTCCTGAGGGCGCACGAGTGGTTCAATGGTAGAATGCTTGCCTGACATGCCGGACACCTGGGTTCGATTCCTGGCCCATGCACCCCCTCCCCCACCTCCCCAAAAAGAGATTCTGCTTGAGAAGTTTGATCACTGGGTAAAAATAATAGATGTCTTCTAAACTCACATATTTACAAAACTGTCATGAATTGTTTGGAAAAAAAATGAAGAAATAAAATTAACCACTTTTTCCTAACAAGCAAAAAAAATAGGGAGAAACATTTGGAGTCACAATGCATTGTCTGTTTACAATATTTGAGTGAAGACAGGTAGGCGATTTGAAGCAGCATTTGCGATCTTTATAACAATTCATTTGGCATATCACCCACTTTCTTTGCTTCCTACAGGAAAAGCAATTCAAATAGATTTCCCTTGATAATGGGAAATCATTATTGCTCCTGAGACCTCTACTATGAGGAACACTGTATAATTATTGCCCTTATCATAAGGAAAAATACCTATATAAGAACATTACTTACTGTTCAAAGAGATTTGATTCATTAACTATCTACTTCATCCTCTATTGGCATATCTGGAAACTGGACTAATTCTTTAAGTCTCTGCAGTGTTTGCCCTTTTTTGAAGAGTAAAAGTAGAAAGGTGCAGAAAATATTAAAACAAATTAAAACTAATGATTTGGGCTTCTATTTGTGGCAGTGTGGTAGACAAGACATTTTGAAAACCATTTTTAGTGTTAAGACTTATACTTTGGATAAACTATAATAAACTTTTAAGTGCAATACCAAAACACCAATAATCTAAGGGAGTTTGCAACTTCACCCTTCCAAAAGAAAACCATGTTCAGATTGATAAATGAGCACAAAAGCTGAGATTGTCATGGCAAACAATGCTAAAATCAGAAATTCAACAATATAAGGGTTTGTGGCCATGTGGGAGAAGAGGAAATCAGACTCGGGACTTTTAAAAAGTGGAGACAATGAACTCAAAATCCCTACATAATATTTACTTCATGAAAATGTTTTGTCTTCAGAGAAAGGATGGGCTGGGGGTGGGGGGGGAATTCTACCTGCCAGCAAAGGAAACATTGGAAAACTTACCTGTTCTGCTTTAGTTCCATTGTAACAAAGTAGGTAAGAATTTATAATAAATGCATGCTTGATAACATCTAGCAATAAACTTCCTATTCCAGGATGATAGCAACCCTGGCTCTTAGTATATGGATATGAAAAAACTTTCAGGAAAAGAATGCCCTTAATCTTGGCCTCTCAAGATTCATTCAGATGAATTTCAGCCAAATGTTGAAGAATTAGAATTACTAATCACAGAACATACCAAATTGCCATTAGTGAAAGCCACAAGAAATAACAAATTCTCCACTGCCTAAATATATTATAATAGTCAGAAACAGAAAACAAGCTATGTGAGAAATGTCTAAAAATATAAAAGGTAGAACTGAAAAACAAGAAAAGCATAATTTAAAAATGATTAGTCATATTTGTAAAAGTAAAATATAGAACAATAAAAAAGGAAAAGTAATTAGTCTGAAATTAGAAACAAAGTAGCAAAGTTAATCAGATGATTAGAGATAGGTGAATATACAATTAATGAATCCGAAGTCAAATCCAAATGGATTTCCTACAGTACCACATAAAGAAGTAAGAGATTAAAAATATAAAGGAATTCTTATGAGATAGGTAGTATAGAATGAGATTATTTGAAAGCCAGTTAACCAAATTTTCAGAAGTAAATATTGGAGATGAGAAAGAGTAAAGAATAAGAACTTTCTACAATTGAAAGATAGAACTCCACCATTGACACAGAACCATAATATTTTAAAAGTAGGATCAATACAAAAAAATATATATACCCTAACACATGTATGTCTTTTATAGGCAGTATAACATTTGTTCTTACTTTGCTATCCTACAAATAACCTTTGTCACTTAATGGAATGTCCAGCCTATTCAGATTTTGTCAGACTATCAAACTGTCAGCATCCAACTCCCTGTGCCAAACTATTGGTCAGAAAGAGCGACAACTATTACCACTTCTTGGGGGAGGGAGTGTCTCACTGAATGGTGGGTAGCAAGAGTGTAATAATGCCTGTAACAGGTGCAACAGTCCTAAGTCCCAACCCATTCCATGATTTTAAGGTGTCAGGGTCTCCAGAAAAAGTATGACTCACACAGGCACTAGATGGAACATGTTTGTCCACATACAGAAAAGGCAGAACAAGGTTGGCTTCATCAGTGGCCACAAGTTCCCCAGGGCCAGCAGGTCTCAATTTGCTGACTAATGAAGGGAGCTGTTCTGAACTATACACACAATATCCTTCATGTGCCATAGCGGAAGGATCCACTTCCTCCCACTGAGAACATTTATCCCAGTGGGGTTGAGCCTGGTGACATAAAGTGAACATACTTTAGCCAGATTGTCTCCAGTGAATGTTTATATGCTCATGGCAAAAAGGAAAGGAATGCCTTTTATCAAGGCATGCCCAAGAAGGGAGCCAGCCTGTATTTATCACTGCTTCCTAGGAACCGTCATAAAACAGTCCCAAGCACAACGTTTATTTGAGTTATAATGGTTAAAGTTCTGGTGTCAATTTGGCCAAGTGATTATGCCCATTTGTCTGGCCAGGCCATTGCTGCACTGGTCTGACAATTGCTGCAAAGATTTTTCATGGCTGGTTGATAAACCAGAAGGCTGGCATATTAAAACATCAGTCAGTTAATTGCATCTGTGGCTAATTATATCTGCAGTCAACTAAGGCATGTCTACCACCATGAGATAATATAATCATTTGAAGTCTTTTAATGAGGAAGAGATAATTTTTCACTGCTTCTTCAGCCAGTGAACTTCTCCTGTGGACTTTATCCAGACCCTTTATTGGAGCCACCAGCGTCACAGACTGCCCTATGGGTTTTGGACTCTTCCATTCCTATGGTTGTGTGAGATAACTTCATAAATTTCATACTTATGGATCTTTACTGCTTGTTCTGTTTCTCTAGAGAACACTGACTAACAAAGCTTGGTACCATAAATGAGCTTGTTCTTGAGAAACATAAATTTAAAAATAGGGTTTTACTATTGGTTTTCTATTCTCACTAGACTCAGAGGCACTAATGACTGTTTCCAATAATTAAGATGGTACTGACAGTCAACGGGGTGAACTGGCAAAAGAGATACTCAAAATATCACCATTAGATTCTGCTAATTATATGCTTATATGAGGCAAGGCTCTGGGTGAGCATGTTTTTGACACCTTTACAGATTTTGTGGAATTAAGAGGTAGAATGATATTGGCTGGTTGTTGTTAGGTATGCTAGATACAGTGATGAGGAAAAGGAAAAAACTGAAGCCTTCAAATTTGCACCTTATGCACTTTATGAATAAGGTAAAAGTTCCATGTGTGGCCTGAAAAAATATCTTATTTCTCATAGACTTGAGATCTCTGAAAACCAGACACAAAACCTCATTGTGCAAATAGCAAATTTACAATGCATACTAAAATCTTAAACTTGCAAGTGTCTTCTGTTACAGTAAAGGCTTTGATTGGATAAGAATGGGATTCTGAAACTTGGGATTGGGATACATGGCTTGATAATGATGGTGATGGGGAGATGTATCCCTGGAATCAGCTGAGCCTTTGCTAGATAGACCTGTAATGGACTACCCTGAGGAAAAAGCTTCCTAACCTCCAACCTGCCTTAAGGAAACAGTTTTCCAGCCTCCAGTCTTCCCAGAGAAGTCTGCCATCCAACCTCCATCTAATGAAATTAGCCCTTTAGTGCCTGTTAACACTGTAACTGCCTACCCTTGGGGAAGGACCCTTTTACACTGTTCAAAATTTACACCGTTAACCTCCCCTGGGGAAACAGCCCTCACTCCTCTGTCTGGAGCAACTAATTATGTCTTGCCACATGAAATTGCAATGGAATGCCTGAGGTAATTGGCTTGAAAGTCACTTCTATTTCTTTTCATGACCCACCCCCACCAACCCTCTATTTTCAAGACCTATAACAAGACTAAAGTCCCAACAGACCTTGAAAGGTGATGTACAAAGTGTGACTCATGAGGAGGTACATTATATTGCAAAAGAACTGCATGAGTTTTCCAATCTATATAGACAGAAATCAGGGGAATATGTGACAGAATGGATTTTAAGGGTGTGGGATAATGGTGGAAGAAATATAAAGTTGAATCAAGTTGAATTTATTAAAATGGTCCCACTTAGCAGAGATTCTGCATTCAACATTGTAGCTCAAGGGGTTACAAAGAGCATGAACAGTTTGTTTGTATTGCTGGTGAAGCATGGATCCAAAGTGGCCAACATTGCCTGAGGTCAAAATGTCAATACTGCCCGTATAATGTAGCTGAGGGGAACTAAAGCTTAGAGACATTGGAATATTACAGTGGATTTATCATGGAGACCTGTTTACACACCTCAGGAATGTCCAGAGGACTCATCTTTCACTAGAACATTGTGAAATAAATTTGTGAGACTAGCTCTATCATCCCTGAAAAGCCCTGTAGTCACCTTCTTTGTCACATATTACTGTACCAACAGCTGTCACTGAGCTGGAATCCTTAAACAGAATGGTGATGATCAGATCCCAAGTTGGCAGAAGCCATGTGATGACAGTTAATCACCATAGACATGGTGGGTGTGGCTACCATAATGGACATCAGACTCAAAACAGCAGTCAAAATAATCTGACTCACAGAGACTTGTGCCATTGGTTAGTAGATCATGGAGTACCTAGAAGTAAAATATATGGCCACTGAACTAAATTTTTGTTTGAGCTGTATAACCAGAAAAATTCTAGGTCAAGTGAACAGAAGTCTAACTTAAATTGCAAAAACAGAGAATCATGGCTCCTTAATCAATTCCCAGACTTGAGACAGTTTAAAGCCCCAGAGCCCATTCAAGGACCAGGTATCCTTGCAGTTGGACCCTTTTACACTGCCCAGAATTTATACTGTTAACTATCATCCCAGCCTTCCTCAAGGAGACCTATAGCCTTTTGCCAGGGTGACTGTGCACTGAGGAAAAGGAAATGATCAGATATTTGGGGGATTATTGGACACTGGCTCAGAAGTGACACTAATTCTGAGACCCAAAATATCACTCTGGCCCACCACTCAGAGTAGGGGCTAATGGAGGTCAGGTGATTGATGGAGTTTTAGCTCAGGTCCATCTCACAGTGGGTCCAGTGGGTCCCCAGACCCATGCTGTGGTCATTCTCCCAGTTCCAGAATGCATAATTAGAATGAACATATTCAGAGACTGACAGAATCCCCACATTAGTTCTCTGACTGGTGGAGTAAGGGTTATTGTGGTAGGAAAAGCCAAGTGGAAGCCACTAGAATTGCCCCCTACCTAGCAAAATAGTGAATCAGAAGCAATGCCATATCCCTGGACTGATTGCAGAGATTAGTGCCACTCTTAAGGACTTGAAGGATGCAGGGGTGGTGATTTCCACCACATCCCCATTCAACTCTCCTGTTTGGGCTGTACAGAAAGCAGATAGGTCTTGAAGGATGACAGTGGATTATTATAAACTCAACCAGTGCTGACTCCAATTGCAGCTGCTGTTCCAAATGTGTTATCATTGCTTGAGCAAAACAACACATTGCCTGGTACCTGGTATGCAGTTATTAATCTGGCAAATGCCTCTTTCTCAATAGTTGTTTGTAAGGACCACCAGAAACAGTCTGCGTTCAGCTGGCAAGGCCAGCAATATACTTTCACTGTCCTGCCTCAGAGGTATATCAACTCTCCAGTCCTATGTCACAATCTTGTCCACAAGGAACTTGATCATCTCTCCCTCCCACAAGTCATCACACTGATTCACTATAGTGATGATATCATGCTGATTGGACCTAGTGAGCAAGAAGAAGCAACTACTTTAGACTTATTGGTAAGGCATTTTCATGTCAGGGAATGGGAAATAAATCCAACAAAAATTCCACTTCAGTGAAATTTCTAGGGGACCAGCAGTGTGGGGCATATTGAGATATCACTTCTAAGATGAAGGTTAAGCTGTTCCTTCTGGCCCCTCCTATTACCAGAAAAGAGGCACAATGCCTACTTGGTCTCTTTGGATTTTGGAGACAATATATTCTTCATTTGGGAGTGCTACTCCAGTCCATTTACTGATTGACCAGAAAAGCCGCTAGTTTTGAGTGGGGATCAGAACAAGCAGAGGCTCTGTAACAGTTCCAGGCTGCTGTGCAAGCTGCTTTGCCACTTGGGCCATATGATCCAGCAGATCCAATGGTGCTGGAAGTGTCAGTGGCAAATAAGGATGCTGTTTGCAGCCTTTGGCAGGCCTGTGTAGGAGAATCACAATGCAGACCCTTAGGATTTTGGATTAAATCCTTACCATCCACTGCAGATAAGTACTCTCCTTTTGAGAAACAGCTTTTAGCCTGCTATTGGGCTTTATTAGAGATGGAAAGCTTAACCATGGGCCACCAAGTTACCATGAAATCTGAGTTGCCTATCATGAGCTGGGTGTTGTCTGACCCAGCAAGACATAAAGTTGGGCGTGCATAGCAGCCTTCCATCATAAAATGGGAATGGTATTGTAGAGATAGAGCTCAAGCAGTTCCTGAAGGCACAGGTAAGTTACATGAGGAGTGGCCCAAATGCCTATGGTCCCCAGTCCTGCTACATTACCTTCTCTTTCCCAGACCAGAGCTATGGCTTTTTTGGGAGTTCCTTATAGTCAGTTGACTAAAGAAGAGAAAACTCGGACCTGGTTTACAGATGGTTCTGCACGATATGCAGGGACCACCCAACAAGTGGACACCTGCAAATTAGAATCCAATTTTGGGATGTCTTTAAAAGACAGTCATCAAGGGAAATCCTCTTAGTAGGCAGAACATAGAGCAGTGCACCTGGTTGTTCATTTTTCTTGGGAGGAGAACTGGCCAGAGGTGTGTTTGTATACTGATTCAAGGGTTGTTGCTAAAGGTATGGCTAGATGCCCAGGGTTTTGGAAGGAACATAATTGGAAAGTTGGTGATAAAGAAGTCTGGGAAAGAGGCATGTGGGTAGACTCTCTGAGTGGGCAGAGAACATGAAGACATTTGTGTCCCATGTGAATGCTCTAAAGTGTGACTTCAACAGAGGACGGTTTTAATAATCAAGTGGATTAGATAACCTGTCCTGTGGATACAAGTCATCTGCTTTCCTCTCCTCAGCCACTCCTGTCATTACCTAATGGGCTCATGAACAAAAGGGGCATGGTGGTAGGGATGGAGGTTACCTATGGTTCAGCAACATGGACTTCCCTTCACCAAGGCTGACCTAGCTATGGCCACTGCTGAGTGTCCAATCTGCCAACAGTAAAGACCCACACTCAGTCCCCTATATGGCACCATTCCCTGAGTTGATCAGCCTGCTACATTAGACCACTTCAATCATGGAAGGAGCAGTGATTTGTTTTAACTGGAATAGACACATACTCCAGATATGGATTTTCATTCCCTTTTAGCAAATTCCAATTTGCATTGCATGCAATGCTTCCATAATAACTACCATACATGGACTTATGGTCTTACAGAATATCTTGTCCACTATCATGATATTCCACACAGCATTGCTTCTGATAAAGGAAACCAATTCATAGCAATTGAAGTGCAGGAATGGGCACATGCTCATGGAATTCTCTGGTCTCACCATGTTCCCCATCATCCAGAGACAGCTGGATTGATAGAATGGTGAAATGGCCTTTTGAAGACCCAATTATGGTGCCATCTAGGTGGTGATACCTTGCAGGGCTGGGACAATATTCTCTAGGAGGCTGTATATGCTCTGAATCAGCATCCACTGTATGGTGCTGTTTTTCCCTTAGCCAGTATTCACAGGTCCAGGAATCAAAGTGTGGAAATGGGAGTAGTACCACTCACTATCAGCCTAAGTGATCCACTAGGAAAACTTTTGCTTCCTGTCCCTGAAACCTTAAGCTCTGCTACCCTACAGGTCTTAGTTCCAAAAGGAGAAGTGCTCCTACCAGGAGACACAACAATGATTCCATTGAACCGGAAGTTAAGACTGTACTTGGCCACTTTGGGCTTCTCATGTCACTGAATCAAAAGGCAAGAAAGGGGATTACTACTCTGTCTGGGTGATTGATCCTTACTGTCAAGTGGAAATAGGACTGCAACTACACAATGGAGGCAAAGAAGAGCTTTTCTAGGATACATGTGATCCTCTAGGGTGTCTCTTAGTACTACTATGCCCTGTGATTAAGATCAATGGAAAACTGCAACAACCCAATCCAGGCAGGACTACCAATGGCCAAGAAACTTCAGAAATGAAGGTGTGGGTCACCTCACCTGCAAAGAACCATAGCCAGCTGAAGTGCTTGCTGAAGACAAAGGTAACATGGAATGAGCAGCAGAAGGCAATGATAAATATGAACTATGAGCACATAACCACTTACAGGTATGAGGATGTGATTCTATCAATATTTCCTCCCTGTTTTGTTATGAGTATGTTTGCATTTGTACATATCTTGTTTTCTTCTTATCATATGATGTAAGATGTATTGCTCATGTTGTAGTATATAAGTCATAGGATATGAAGTTTAAGAGTGAATGTTACCTAAGGATTTCGCATTTCTAGTTGTACACAGGGCAGTTGAGTATTGTTATGCCAATCATATGTCTGTTATTGTGTTCTATCTGGAAATTGTGTTTCAAGGTGATGTGTATAGCTGCAAAGTTGGCAATGGGTGGACTGTGATGGTTAGATTCTGGTGTCAACTTGGCCAAGTGATTATGCCCAGTTGTCTGGTCAGGCAAGCACTTGCCTGACAGTTGGTTCAAGGATATTTTGTGGTTGGCTGGTGAACCAAAAGGTTGGTGTATTAAATCATCAGTCAGTTGATTGCATATGTGAATGATTACAATTGCGATCAACTAAGGTATGTCTCACACAATGAGGTATTCCAATCGGTTGAAGTCTTTAATGGAAGAAGACTTTCACTGTTTCTTCAGCCAGTGAACCTCTCCTGTGGAAGTTCACCCAGATGCTTCATTGGAGCCACCAACTTCACAGCCTGCCCTATGGGTTTTGGATTCTTCCATTTCCTTGGTTGTATGAGACACCTTTCTAGATCTTATATTGACTAATCTCTCCTGCTGCTTCTGTTTCTTTACAGAACCCTGACTAACACAGGTGGTCACAGGGAAAGCCAGCAGCTTGCACTTAGGCCATCTCCTACCAACATTTGCTCTAATCACTGATATGATTTGGTTTAAGGCTACCAAAATAAATGCTTTTTGTTTTCAAGGTGTAAAACATGTTCTTCATTCCCCCATTTCTCCTTTCCTGTGTTTTTTTTTTATGTGTTAATAAAAACATAAAACTTCATAGTACACCACTAGGCACTGTGACTCTTCATAATTCCCAATATTCTTATTCTTTATTCCTCCATTTGAGTAATTAATATTGTTATGTTTCTAAGTTCACTAGCTCTTTCTTTAGCTGTCTGCATTACTGTTAAGTCTAGTCCGTGAAATTTTCGTTTCAGAGCTAAATTAATTGTCTTATGATTTTGCTGTGTTCTGTCTTTCTTTAGTTTACACTTCTCCATTGAGCTTCCCCATGTGTTCACTGATTATGATCATCTTTTTCTCTAAATCCTGAGTATATATATATATATATATATACCAGTTGTTTTAAATCAGTGAATGCTAATTTCAACATCTTGATATATTCTTGGTCTCTTCTATGAACTGCTTTTATCCTAGATTATGGACCACATTTTTTTGCTTCACCATAAATCTAGTAAATTTTTATTTTATAGTAGTTACTTGAGTGATTTATTGTAAGGTATCTGTATTATTTCTTCTTGCTCTAAGGAAGGTTGAGATGTGTTTTGACAAGTGGTTAAATTACTGGAACATCTCTTTTATCCTCTCAGAAAGATTCAATTCTTTTTGAGAGCAGAACTAAAATAATTTGGGGCTTAGTCTTAGGGCATAGCCATTAATCTAGGGTATGCTTCTTACATTCAGTCATGCTTTGTGTTTGTTTATTTGATCTCAATGCCCTGGATGCTCAGTAATTATTTACTACTTCTACTATGCCAGAACCACAATATATCCCAGAAATGCATAGCCTCTGGTATCACCATTTTGTTTTCATCTCAGAAGCATATAATGTCTTCTAGGTCTCACAGAGCCTTAGCTTTCACATGGGCAACACGGCTTTCAGGAAAGGAACTGATGAATTCCCATGCTAATTCGGTACCTCATCATGAACTGTTCCGTCTTGCCATGGTATCCTGCCATTTTAGTGACACAATACCATGGCATTAGGTTAGGAATTCTAATCTCTACCTCCTTCGTGTAGAGAAAGTGCTCCCTTAGTCATTTCAGAAAAGCAACACTAAGCATAAGGTCAAGATTATTCCCATGGGGCTTACTTCATCTGCTTCCCTTCTTTATGAATCATAGTCCTATGCTGCCTCTTTTTTGTTGTTTTTTTAGGTGCGTGGTCCAGGAATTGAACCTGGGCTCCCACATGGAAGGTGAGCATTCTACCACTGAACCATCCATGTACCCTATGCTGCCTCTTTTTAAATACTAAAAAATAGTTGCTTTATCTATTTTTTCCAGTATTATATTTGTTGTATTTCTCCACAGCATATAAAATCTAGTACCAATTATTTTGTCAGTGTGGAATCATAAAACTAAAATACTACATTGGGTGTATATACATTTTGAATGTCAAACATTTTGAAAATCTTTGCTTAGTATCTAGTTTGTTAGGATGCAATGACAAATACTACACTGTGGTATTTATGGGAATTTATTGGCTCACAGTTCTGAGGCTAGAAGTGTTCCAAAATCAAGATACAGGAAAGGCTTCTTCTGTTCACAAAATCTGCAATGTTCTGGTGCTGAGTTACTTGGCTTGTATTTCTGCCTCCCATCAGGTGGCAATATCCTCTCCATTCTCTTCCAGGTTCCCACTGACTTTCATATTCTGGGCCCTTTCTGTGGCTTTCTCTTTAGAGGGCCTCAAGTAATCTAGGTTAAGATCCACTCTCATTCGTTGGCCACACCTTACCTAAAAATCAAATCTTCGAGATCTTAAGTAGAATGGGTTTAAACATACAGGGAACATGTGGTTGGGGGGTATATAATTCAATCTACTACACTCAGTAAAACTCTCTTGTCAATTTTAGAATTCTTCAACAAATGATCTCAGTCCATGATAATTTTTATATATGATTTTATACTAAACTGGATAAACATTGCTCCTCTTTGTTGCTATTTCTGAAATTTTGTTAACAGTATTTTGTTAAACAAGCTACAACAAAAAAAATAGGATCTAAAGGATGAAATTACAGTTTAGTTGTTTACCTATAAAGACCTAAAGGTCCTCTCTAAGGTAGACTTATTACAAATGAAATTAAATTTTTCCTAATAAGAAAAAATAAGGATATGCTCTCTCCTTTTTTTTTTTATCAGTCACAGTCCATCAAGAATGCTTTAGTACCTCAAGCAGTGAAGAATGTTAATAGCTTGAAAATGTCATTTAGTTTTCTTCATTAATACCACGAAATGAAATTAGACCTAAATGGCTCCTCCCTTGAAAATAATCAATTTAAGGTGATCTTTATAAGATAATTTTAGAAGTCTTCTGAATCATAATGTTGAATAATTTATTAATCTTTTCATGTAACTATCTTAGTTGAAATAAAATAAACACATATAAGAAAAATTATCGGTGTTTTTCTATCATTCAAAGACATAAGATTTTTATGCTTGATTTCCATGACAAAATAAAAATAAGCAGAAAGCTTTCAAAGGTTGGTTATGACATTTTATATCTAATAGTAACTCTTGGTTATTTGTTATTTTATAATTAGGTATTTCCTAGGTTCAAACTAAAACAGTGTAAATTATTTTCAGGTACTATGCTGGCTAGTACCAGAAACAGATGCCATTTAATTAATCTGATTAGTGCTTATTAATGAAAACAAATATCACCTGAATTCAGGTGTACCTGTCAGGGTTCAACTGGAGAAACAGGACCATTAAAAGATACATATTAAGAAAATTATTGCAAAGAATTGACTTATACAATTATAGAGACAGACTAGGTAAGTTCAAAATTCACAGGGCAGGTTACCAGGAAGGGCAGGCTGGAGTATGCAGGCACAGACTAAAGCCACATTCCACAACTAGAAGGTCATTTTTTCATGGATGTCTCAGCTCTGCATTTAAGACCTTTCAACTGAGGTCAGGCTCATTGATGCAGATTATTTAAGATAATCTTCCTTACTTAAAATTAGCTGATTATGAGCCTGAAGCACATCTAAAAAAAGATACCTTCACTGGGAATGCCTAGAGTTTGATTGAATTACTAAGGACTGTAGCATAGCTTATGCCTGAGAATTCCTAGCTTACCCTTCATGTTGACCTGCTCTGTGGATTTAGACTTTCCTCAGCAGCCACCGCAATCATGTAAGCCAATTCCTTGCAATAAATCCCGTAATGTATTTCTCCATTGGTTTTGTTTCTCTGGTTGAACACTGATTGATACACGTTTTAGGTAGTGTAATTGAGGTGCTGCTATAACACCTAAAACTGGGGAAATGGCTTTGGTTTAGGGCAATGAGGAGAGACTTGAAGATTTTTGATGAAAAAGCTTTGGTTTTCTTGCACACACTGTTAGTGGAAATGTGGATGTTAAAAACTCTGTTCATGAGGGCTCAGAAGGAAGTAAGGATTATGGTAGAGAGAACTTTTATCATTTTAGATAATACCTAAATTGTTATAAACAGACTGTTGATAGAAATACAGACATTAAAAGTATTGATAGGGTGTATGGGTGGTTCAGTGGTAGAATGCTCGCCTTGCATGCAGGAAGCCTGGGTTCAATTCCCAGACCATGCACCAAAAAAAAAAAGTATTGATGGTGAGAGCTCAAAAGGAAGTGAAAATCTATATTGCACATTAGTGAAAACCCATATAGTCTCATAGAATAGTCAACATTGTGAACACACTGATAATAGAAATAAAAATCTTAAAGGTGCTGCTGTAAGAACACAAAAGGAAGTCAAAAACATTATTTGAAATTGAAGGGAAGGTGATTCTTGTTTTATAGTGGCTGAAGATATGATGAATTGCGGTTTTCACTTATTTGGAAAACAAAACTGGTAAACATTGAACTTGGATATTTAGCTGATAAGATTTCAAAAAAATGTTGCAGATACAGCCTGATTTCTAATTATTGTTTTAGTAAAATGCAAAAGGAAAGAGATAAATTGAGGGAATAACTTTAAACAAAAAAGATACCAGGGTATTATGATTTGGGAAATTCTCAGTCTATCTAGTTATCTCATTAAGAGACATACTGTCTGTAAGCAGGCTCTGGAAAGAAAACTGAGAGTGTGGCTGAACAACATTTGCTAGTACTTTAGAGGAACTAAAAGGCCAAAGTATTCAATCACACTGAGGGATCTTTCAAAGATTGGGAGTGTGACTCCCTGATACTCTCAGCCATGGCATCAAAAGCCAGGATTAGCGATGGAATTATCCAGAAAAGATAGGTGGAAGACTCTTGTGTGTAATGTAGTGAATCCTATGGTATACACAGGAGACCCACATATTCTTGAGAATAAACACCAGAAACATTACCATTTTGGATGGAGGAAATCAGAGAGAAGGCAATGTGGCAATGGAAGCAGAGGGAAAGGAAGTGAGGTGACATTAGAACAATCCAAGGAATGTATGCAGCCCCAAGAAGATGGAAAAGGGAAGGAAACCAGGCCTGCCAAAACCTTAATTTTAGTTCTGTTGGTCTCATTCGGCACTTCTGAAGTATAAAACTGTAAGATAATAAATCTTCATTGGTTTAAGCCACTAAATTTGTGGAATTTGTTACAGCAGCAAGAGGAAAATAATACATCAGGTATCTCACATTAGTTATTTTCTCTTAAGCTTTTGCTTGCAATGAAAAACAAAAGATAGGTTTTGAAATATTCTTTTAATGATTCAATTTCTCCCTGAACAAATTAGAGAAATGCCTTCAGCAGACAATACAAGGTACATGGTACAGTCACATTACACAGAACAATTTGGCAGTCAAACATGTTCTCATTTCAATAACTCAGGCATGGTTCTCAAAGTTTACCCTTGTATAGGAATTAACACATTGCCCCTCACTTAATATAATCTCTCTGACAAAATAAATACATGTCATATAATTAAAAGAACAATGCTTTAAAATGTTAACAATTAATTGAAATGTATATTATCTATACTTTTTAAATATTCTGATGAAATAGATAATGACAATTACCAAGTCAAACAAAACAAAACTAGCTAGACTTGAAAAGCTATAGAATATTTGCTTAGAAATTGAAAGAGAAAGGGATTATTGGTGAAAACTTCTACCTGCTTAATTCACTAGAGAGGAGTTTTCCCATGGCAGATATCCTACTCATTTTTTATAAAGCTCCACATCTGAAATGTAATTTGCTAGAGATACTAGAGAAAATTTAGAGGTCCAAAACTCACTACTACTATGTCCTCTTAAAGGCATACAGTGAGAGCTCAGATGGGCTTAGCATTAGGTATAAAGTGTTGTGGGTTTATTAAACAGCTTTAATAAGCTACAATTCATATATCTTATAATCCAAACATTTGAAGAGTGTGCTTAAATGTTTTTACGATATTCACAGATAAGGAAACTGTTATCACAGTCAAATTTTAGAATATTTTCATCACCTCAAAAAGAAAAAAAAACTCTCCTTCCCTATATTATCATCCCTCTATAACCCTATCACCCTAGCCATAAGTAACAGTGACTCTACTTTCTACCTCTATATTTACCTATTCTGGACAATTTGTATTAATTGACTCATATGATATGTAGTCTTTTATGACTAGGTTCCTTTACTTAGCATGGTTTCAAAGGTCATGCATGCAGTAGCTATGTTGATCTGAAGCTGTCATATACCCCAGAAAAGGCTATTTTCTTTCTTTTTTTTTTTCATGGGCAGACACCAGAAATCGAACCCAGATTTCCGGGATGGCAGGCAAGAATTCTTCTGCCTGCTGAGCCAGCATGGCCTGCCCACTATTTTCTTTTAATTCATTCCTGTGGGTATAGACCTATCATAGATAGGACCTTTTGAGTAGATTGTTTCAATAAAGATGTGACCCACCCAATTTCCGGTGGGTCTTAATCCTTTACTGGATCTTTTATGAGAGGATAAAAGGCAGAAAAAGCACAGAGAGCTCAGAAACACCCAAAGAAGTTTAAAGAAAAAAAGCTCCCAGAGAAGAAGGAAAAGAAAGCAGAAATTCTAAGAGAGGACCCACAGACACTCAGAGAGGAGGCCACTGAGTCAGGAGCTGAAAACAATGAAACCCTGGAGTGAAGGACCAGAAGACATGAGCCATGTCCTTGATATCTGACAGAGGAACCGTGGATGCCAGCAGCCTTTCCTCAGAGAAGGTATTATCCTGTTGATGCCTTAGTTGGGACATTTTTATGGACTTAGAACTGTAGATCTGTAAACTATTAAATCTCCATTGTTAAAGCCAACCCATTCCTGGTATAAGGTATTACAGCAGTTTAACAAACTAAAACAGTAGCATGTATCAATACTTCACTCTTTTATGGCTAGATAATAGTCCATTGTATAAATATATCACAATTCTTTATGCACTCATGCACTGTTGGGCATTTGGATTATTTCTGTATTTAGATTACCACAAATAATGCTGCAGTAAACATTTGTGCATAAGTTTTTGGGTGGACATATGCGGAATTGCTGGTTCATATGTTAACACTATATTTAATCATTTGAAAAACTGCCAGACATTTCCTTAGTAACTGCACCAGTTTATGAGGTCTCTGATTTCTCCACAGCCATGGTAACACCTGTTATTATTGGACTTTTCATTCTAAATTTTACAGTTTGAAGTGCTGCCTCCTTGTGATTTTGATTTCCTTTTCCCTACTGACTGTACTAATAAAGTTAAGCACATTTTCAAATACTTATCGGTTGTTTGTATATCTTCCTTGGAGAAATACCTATTTAAGTCCCTTTCTTTTTTTTTTAATAATTTTATTGACAAATCTTCACACACATGTGGTCATACATGGTGTACAATTAGTGGCTCACAATATCATCACATAGTTGTGTATTCATTACCATCATAATTTTTTATTTGCATCACTTCAAAAAAATAAAAAGAAAAAATTTTACATCCCATAACCCTTACCCTTTCCTCTCATTGACCACTAGTATTTCCAACTACCTAATATATTTTACCCTAATCCCCTCTGTTATTTATTTATTTTTTATCTATTATTTTTTACTCATCTGTCCATACCCTGGATAAAAGGAGCATCAGGAACAAGGTTTTCACAATCCCATAATCACACTGAAAAAATTATGTCTTTATATAATCATTTTCAAGAATTAAAGCTACTGCAACAGCATAGTAAACTAAAAAGGGGATCTCTATATAATGCATAAGAATAACCTCCAGAATAATTTCTCGACTCTTTGAAATCTCTCAGCCATTGAAACTTTATTTTTTCTCATTTCTCTCTTCTCCTTTTTGGTCAAGAAGGCTTTCTCAATCCCTTGATGCTGGGTCCTGGCTCATGCCATAAGTTCTGTCCCATGATGTCAAGGAGATTTACACCCCTGGGAGTCATGTCCCACATAAGGAAGAGGTCAATGAGTTCACATGCTGAGTTGGCTTAGAGAGAGAGAGGTCACATCTGAGCAAAAGAAGAGATTCTCTGGGGGTGACTCTTAGGCATAATTTTAAGTAGGCTTAGCCTATCCTTTCCAGGAATTAGTTTCATAGGGGCAAACCCCATGATTAAAGGCTCAGCTTATTGATTTGGTTGTCCCCTCTGCTTGTGAGAATATCAGAAATTTTCCAAATGGGGAAGTTGAATATTTTCTCTTTTTTCCTCAGTCCCCCAGGGGGCTTTGCAAATACTTCTTTATTCACTCCACAGATTACTCTGGGATATATGGGAGCATCATTCTAACCTGGACGAACCAACAATATCTGATGCTTTAGTCAAGATTCCATGTACTTATGGTGTTCAACTAAACAGACCACACAAGTTAGGTTAGGAAATGCACAACCCAAAATATAAATTTTGCACCAAATAAACATCTCTCTCTTTGGTCTCAAACAGAAATTAAAGTTTTAAAATATGGCTGATATCATACTTTACCCTCTATTTGGCTTTACCTTAGTGATAAACCAAATCAGCTTCCTTCATATCTCTAGTTGATGTCTGATCCCTTTTTAACTTTTTAAACAGTTGCTGTATGACTGATGCCCATTTCTTAATTTAGTTATTTGTCTTTTTTCCATTGAATTGTAAAGATTCTTAAAAAAATTCTAAAAACTGGATAATTTAGACATTATTTCTTTGAATATTTTTCTTCTTCCTTTCCTTCCTTCCACCTTCCCTCATCCCTCCTCTCTTTCTTTCTCTTCCTTTCTTCCATTCCTTCTTTTCTTTCTTCTTTCCTTCCTTCCCTTCTTCCTTTCATTCTTCCTTCCATCCTTCCTTCCCTCTCTCTCTCTCTCTCTCTCTCTCTCTCTCTCTCTCTCTGTTGGCATATTTTAATGTCCCCACATTTCCCTGAGGCTGTGTTCATTTTTCTTTATTTTTTCTCTCTACTATTCATATTATATAATCTCTATCAATCTGTCTTTGAATTTAGCTATTCTTTCTTTTGCTAATTCAAATCTACCATTGAGACCCTTTGATGAATTTTTCGTTTTGGTTTATTGTACATTTCAATTTTACAATTTCTGTTTATTTGTATAGTTTCTGTCTCTGTATTGATATTCTCTATTTGATGCAGTATTTTCATCATACCTTTCTTTACTTCTTTAATCATGTTTCTCTTTAGTTACTTAAATTTTTAAAATGGTTACTTTGAAGTATTTTTTTTGTTGAATTTAACACCCAGTCATTCTCACAGCAGTTTCTTTTGCCTTCTTTTCCATAGTATTAGGTATACTTTCTTGTTTCTTTGCAAATCATAGCCAGACGTTTTAGATAAAATTGTAGCAACACTAAATGCTGAAAACACACATGCACACACACACACACACACACACACACACTAACAAATGATAGGTTTTTTTTGTTGTTATTTGTTTGTTTTTCTTTGAGTAATTTGTTGGCTTATTTTATTGAAATTTATTTATACCTTCTCTGCAGTGTTAAGTCTCCAATTTTGCTCCTCAGAGGATATGCCTACTGTCAACCTGGGATGAACATGGCTTTGGCAGGTCTTTCTTGGTCTCTGTCCCTGACCACACCCAGATGTTAACTTCTGTTCATTGTTAGCTCATTATTCTATTGTTTTTAACAATTCCATGGGTCAGAGATTGCTCTATAGATGAATTCAACCAACTTTTGGATCCCTTGAAGGAATTGTTCCATGATTTCTCTGTTTGCTATTTGTTCTGGTCCCAGGAGGGCTCTTTCCAGCTATCTCCCTCCCATCCTCTCCTGCAAGCTAACAGGCCTACAGTTTATCCTGTACCTTCATTAGCCAAACAATCTCCTCCAATTGTCTTCTGCCTCAACCTCCTCTGTTTCTGAGAGGGCCCTTAGGATTGAACTTTCCATACTCTATTGCAAATGTAGTCAATTTCTCTGGCAAGACATCAGGCGCTATCTGATTTACATCCCATTTTCACTCCCAGGCAAAAATCTCAGAGATAGCATCCTGGAGTTAGAGTTAGGAACAATGGCTTGCTCTCTTAGTAACGCCTCCACTGAGGAGTTGAACACTCAATGAAGTTGTTTGACTACAACCTGAGGTCTTCTAAGCTTGCCTTTCCTACAAAGAACCACCCCCTTACAAACCAGGGCAAGGGTGCAAGGGACCCAGTATTCTCATAGTACTACTCCTAAAGTAGGGTTTCCATTTCACACACCTCTAGATAACCCTCACCTGGAATTTAACCTCAGTAGCAATCAGCAAAGAAGAGGATGAAAAATGCTGACTTTCTATTCCTCCTAGGAAGAAATCCATTTTACAGTGTTGGCAAGAGGGGGAGCCCTGTATCTTGGCTGCATTGTTCTGAAGTTTCTGTCTTACTGAGCTGGGAAGGGGGAAGGGAGTTGTCTTGATTCAAATAATATAGATTCTCATTTTCATTACCAACTTTTTGTAATTTTTTTTGGTAGATTTTTCTAATTTGTTGTATGTCCTTAGAACCTTTTTGAGAGGTTTTAATGATAGTTTTTAAATAATTTTCAACAAATTCCCTGTTATGCCCACAGAGTTCTTCACACTGTGAAGAATGCCAGAAGTTGATCTATGTGTATAGTTTTGAACTTCGTTTTTGGAAACAGTCATAACCTTTAAAAACCATATGCCTAACTTGCTTGCATAGTAGTCTGAATCAGTTGTTCAAGGGAAAGATTGAAATTACATACTCTTATCAGAGAAAAGGTTATTTTTTTAACCAAGGGCTCACTTTCCAGTCTGAAGACTCATTTCTCCATTATCTATTTGGCTGTGGTTTCATTCCCTTTTGACATTTATATTTCTATTAAGCACTTTAGTAAGACAAATACTTTTAGTGAAAGAAAATGAGAAAGTATGGGAGTGACTCTAATTACATTTGATGAGATTTTTCTTTTTCCAATCACATAAACCACTTGAGCTTTGTACCACTTCTGAATGAAGTGGGAAATAAGTAATTCCATTTGCCCTCATTTATTTTTCAAGAAATAATTCTATAATGAAAAAGAAACATATCATATTTCTGATTCATTAGGTTAGGAGCAAGTTGCATTTATTTTTTAAACAAAAGTGAAAGAGGTCTGTATTATAGATAGGCAGAAAATACCAGAATTCTCATAATCTACTTCTTTTTTTATTTCCTTGGGGTTCTGCTCCAATGGACACACTCAGATCATTATCTTCAGAGCAAAGTTTGATGATGTCAGCTAGTTTTCAGTTTGAATACTAAATGCTAGCCAACCCAAAGTGTGTCTCACATCTTAAGACTTCCTAAGGGTAAATTTGTTTAAAAAAAACAAATATAATGCCAACACTTAAAGGTAGTTGTTTTTGTTATTGCTGATATTTTGTTTATTTTTAAATAATGAGCTATGCAAATCCAAATACTTTTCCCCCAGAATGAAATAAATTTATACTTCTTCCAAACTTCATTCTGGGTCTTCAATTGTAAATGTTTCCCACAATCTGGTTGAGAAAAGTCAAATAGCTTATTCACAAAATTATATTAATTTCAAATGTTTTGATTAATCATAAGAATGAGAAACATCAAGATTTCCTCTTGTTTAAAATTTGCTTTTGTTCTTAAACTCAGCACTCAATAGGTTTTAAGTGGTCAAAAAATCATTCAGAATCAGATAAAATGGAGCAGAGTCACCAAATAATGAAACGTAAAATAAACTTTATCTACTTTATCCAGCTGTTGATACTAACATTTTATCTTTATGCTTTAATCTCTGAAACAATTTTAAACTTACAGAAACTTGCCAAAGTAATACAGAGAATTCCCAGATGCTCTTTACCCAGATGCATCAATTTTTAACATTTTGCTGTATTCATTCTCTCTTCTGTCTCTCTTTTTCTCTGTCTCTCTTTCTCTTTCTCTTTCTCCCTCCCTTATTTGAACCTACAATGCATATGTCTCCATTTTACCCCTTAATAATTGTATTAAAATTACCCCTCAGTAATTGTATTTATCAAGAAGCACAATATTCACTTACAACTTCAGTACAATTATCAGTACAACTGCTCTTCAGGAAATTCAAATTCAATAAAATCCTTTCAACAAATTAATCATACATTTTTCCAATTTGGACAAATGTCCCAATGTCTTCATCCACTACAGGATATATTCCAGAATAATAAACTGCATATAGTTGCCATAACCCTTAAGTGTCTTCTAATCTGAAAGAATTCTTCAATCTTTCTTTGTTTTCATGATTAACATTTTGACATAATTTTTTTGTTTGCTTGTATGCTGTATGCGGGGTCACATTTCATTCTTTCTCCATATGAGTATCCTTTTATTGCAGCACCATTTGTTGAATTTTTTGTTTGTTTGTTTGCTTGGGAAGTGCACAGGCCAGGAATTGAACACTGGTCTGCTGCATGGCAAGTGAGAATTCTACCACTGAACTACCCTCATACTTCTGACATATAATTTTTAAAATTATGCTTATATAAGCAAGCCAACCTAACTCTTTGAAAATTTAGTGATTATAAAGTCTGAATACTGGATTCTTCTTAACATCTCTTAGCATAAGGTATTCATCAGTTTACCACATACTAGTTCACTTAAGAGGAATTTATTATCTTATATGTTGATAGGATAGAAGTCTAAAATCAAGGCTTTGGAAGGGCTTCATTGTCCCCAAATCCTGTAGCATTCTGGTGCTGGCTTGCCACAATCTTTGAGGTTCCTTGGTTTGCAAATCTGGCTACCATTATATGTCTATCTCTCTTTGAGTATGCTCTTATGGTTTCTGCTGACTTTTGGCTTCTTACTATGATTTTCTCTAACTGTGTTTCAGAATTTCTCTTTTTATATTCTTCAGTAATATGGATTAAGACCCATCCTGATTCACTTTGGCCATACCTTAATAACTAATTCCTTCAGAAGGTCTTATTTAAAATGGGCTCATACCCACAGGAATGAGGATGAACATAAAGAATATTCTTTGGTTGGGTACTAGATTCAATCCACAGTATGCCAAATATAGGATAGCCCAACTATCCTTAGTTAATGCCTTGCCTTAATTAAGTGAGTTTTCATTTCTTTCAAGGTTTTTGGAGACACCAGGGAGATTTAGACAATGAAAATTAAAGTCTCTGCTAAAATTACAAGTATGTGGATTTTAGAGAGATTCTTTCAATGACTAACTAAAACTCTTTCAAGGACTAACAAACAAAAATTATTGAAGCTACCATGAGAGAATCTAGAAAAAGATAGTAAAGACAAGAAAAATTTCCTGCAACCAATATTCCCTCATCATGGTCATTTTACTGAAAAATATTCTTGTGTTCCATTTGAGAGTAGAACCAGAATTTTTATATCAGAGAATTCCAATCTTGGCATATAAAGCTTGCCTTTATATATTAACTATATTAATATAACTATATTAACACTATATTATTATATTATATTATATTATATTAACAAGTAGATTATTTTGCTATTTTATTTTATAGATTAAATGTTTCAAAATATTATATTTATTAACAACTTAAATGGCATTGAGAAAGCATTTATTGTCTCTAAAAATATTATTGCTTAGTACTTAGTATTGAATAGATTTCATCTTATATTTCATGTTATTTACTGTTTTATATTCTGCCTTATCCATAAAGTGAGTTTAACTCTTTGCTATGATATTCTCAATACTTCCCCCATTATATTCACATAACCACCCGTATTTTGTTCCCTGAACATGCCTGCTTAATCTTGCATCCACAATTTATATCAAACCATTTTTTTTTATTTAACATTTAACATACCCTTCAGTTAAACACTAATCGAGGCTCAATTTAGATGCACTCTAGAAAGCATATCCCAATGCATCCTGCTGAAATTTACTTTTCCCCCAATTCTTCTACTTTAACTGCTTTTTTTTTTGCATAGCCAGGCACTGGGAATCCAACCCAAGTCTCTGGCATGGCAACCAAGAACTCTGCCTGCTAAGCCACGGTGGCCTGCCCCAACTGCATTTTTAGGTAGATTTGATCTGCCTTGCAGTTCATCTGTTTCCATATACTAGTTTATGAGTAGCATGTATGTAGGAATAAATTAATAAAATATATACTTGTTTTGCTTATTAGGGTCTAAAATTGTTTGAGATAGGGACTTTATATCCTTCATATTGTTGTTCAAAGTTTTATACACAATAGATACTGAATAATATATGTTTACTCAAATTCTGTTTCATGGGATTTTATTTGCACAACAGAACACTGCAATGCCTTACCCCTAGAAGAGATTTGGCATACCTTTAGATATACCAGACAGAAAATTATATGATGTGTTGTTAGGGACATTAAGGTGAGAAACAGTCCAAAATTTCTCTCATATTCATATTGATTACTGTACATTTTTTAAAGATAGTGGACATTTTATGTCAAAGTTAGAAATAACGGTAAAATGGCACTGAGGAATATAATACATTGCTTGAAATAAAGTATATGTGACTGGTTAGAGATTTTTCTCGGAGGACAGGAATATTTTTGTATGCATATATGCAATATATATGCAATATATACATACAAAAATATTTTTGTATATATTTATATATAAAACATATATATATTTGTATAGATATGTGTGTGTGTGTACAAAAATATATAGATATATAGAAAAGAGGACAGTGGTAAGATAAAAATGCACAAGAATTCTCAATCCCTGACAGAAGAGCAAAGAGGTGCCAAGCAGGGTATAAAATGGAGAAGAAATAGGAATGGGACTTAATGGAGAAGTAACTATTATTTAATGTCCAAGTTTCCTAAAGATGACCCAAGGGGAGTTCAGTTGTTAGACAATTCCATGCTGGTTATAATTCCATAAGTAATACATCCAAATAGCCCAAAGCTAAACAAGAAATTTTTGGATATTTTAATAGCAAATATTGTGATAGTCTCTCTCCTTAAAAAGTCCCTATGCTAAACAATGGCAAAGAGTTTGTTACGAGATCACCTGTTTCCTCTTGAGAGGGATTTTCAGTGATGGGCAAACTCGAAAAACATTCTGAAAAATATGAGTATCTGGCCAGTTAACCTCATGTTATATCCTTGATTTTCTATAAAAATAAACAGCACCTGATATTTAGGGAATGATTTCTCTGTTGATAAATTTTATAGGCCAATCTGATTTCTGCTTCCTCCCTCCTTAAACTTGTCTTTAGCACCAATTTGCCACTCATTAGTACCTCTGTCATAGGGTAAATGCAGGAAATAAAAGAAGATGAAACAGACTAACTCAACACTTATTAATGACTCATAAAAATATTTTAGAAAGAGGATGCTAAATTTTAAAGGAAGGATAAAAGAAAATGCTTATTTTCTTAAAAATCAGTTCCTTTAAAATTTTAATGAGTGGTGTCTCATTAGTTTTCATTGCTGTTGAAACAAATACCATACAGCAGGTTGGCTTCAACAATGGAAATTTATTGCTTCATAGGTTTGAGGTTAGAAGTCTGAAATTGTAGTGTCAGAAAGCCCATGCTTTCTCCCCAAAGGCTGTGCTGCTTTGGGGCTAGCTGCCAGCAATCCTTGGTCCCTGCCTTTCTGTCACACAGCAACGCACATGGAGATGTCTTCTCCTTCCTGAGGGTTCCACTGACTTTCGACTGCTTCTTATGGCTTGCTCTCTCTATGTCTGGATTTCAGTCTGCTAATAAAGGACTATAGTAATCCCCATTAAAACCCACCCTGATTCATTGGGCCAAGACTTAACTGATGTACCATCTTTAAGAGATGCTATTTACAATGAATCTTTACCTGCCAGAATGCAGACTGAGACCAAGAACATGTTCAAACCAGGGTATTAGTTTGCTAAAGCTTTCAGAATGCAATATACCAGAAATGGAATGGCTTTTAAAAAGGGAATTTATTAAGTTGCAAATTGATAGTTTAAGGCCATAGATATGTTCAAATTTAGGAATCCAAAGAAAGATACCTTAACTCCAAAGAAAGGCCAGTGTTTTTCACATAAGAAAACACATGGCTAGCATCTGTTGTTCCTTTTTCCTGGTTTGATTATGTCCAGCTTCTGATACCAATGGTTTCCTTTCTAAGCATCTGTGGGCCTTCACTTAGCTCCTCCAGGACACAACTCTGGATTCTGACTTGCTGAGTATTGCAAGGGAAGGCACACGGTGATGTTTGCTGGATTCTGTCCATATCTAGGCATCTGCTTTCTCTGTTGGCACAACAAGGGTCTCCAAATGTCTGGGTCTCACGTTGGCTCTGTCGGCTCTGAAGCAATGGTTACCAAGCCTCTGAATCCAAGGTTTCTCCAAAATATTTCTCCTTTTAAAGCACTCTAGTAAACTAATCAAAACTCACCTTGAATATGTGGGGTCACACCCACAATTTGACATATCACATCTCCCTGGAAGTAATCTAACCAAAATGTGACACCCACAACTGGGTGTGTCACATGTCTCTGGAAACAATCTAATCAAAATTTCCTAAACAATAGGTCTGGCCCCACAAGATTGGATCAGGATCATGGCTTTTCTGGAGTACATAATAATCTCAAACTGGCATGCTGCGATACACAATTCAATCCATTAAAAGGCTTTTACTTTTAAAAATAAATATTGCAGGAAAATTAAAAGAAAAATATACATTGACTGCCACTATAATTGACACAAAACAGTTTTAATTACATCTTCTGAAGATATGATAAAACCAAAGATTTCATTACTATAAGGATTATTACTTCCAAATGCAGAGAAGATTAGAAAAAGTTCACATTAACTGATGTTTAAAGTGATACAAAGAGTATAAAGCTATTTATCACCTGTTTTGTCCTTAGCTCACACACAGTCATTGTTTTTTTTTTTATATATATATATAACATTTTAAGAATTTTGGGGTCTGTCAAGACTCACAGAAGCATCCCTCATAAATTATGCCGATTACTACTCTAGCTGTGTTGGGTATTGATGTTTCTCAGGGCAGTCACATCAGTTATGTAACTGATAACCATATACTGATTTTCAGTGACAACAATTAATATTTTCCCAAGCTCAGTTTCTCTGAAAATATGATTGGCACTATTTTTTCTCAGGATGGGAAGCTGACTTACAAAACAAGTGTTTGGAGACTTCAATCGTTAACTGCATTAAATTAGGAAGCGAATTTGGCTGTAGAGGTGTTTTAAAATAAAGAGTAAAATTTAAAGCTAAACATATTTGATAGCTGAATTAAGTAGGGATCAGAGTATTTTGATAACTGTTTTAAAAATTAAGGTAGCAGGTGCAAGGGTAGTTTAGTGGTAGAATTCTCACCTGATATGCTGGAGACCCAGGTTCAATTCCCGGTCCATGCACTTTCCAAAAAACAAACAAACAAAAGCCAAACAAACAAAAACTCAACAAGTGGTGCTGCAATAAAGGGAAAAAAAATGAAACAAATAGCACAAAATAATGGTATACTCACATGGAAAAAGAAAGTGCCAAACAGCACACACACACAAAATTAAGGTAAATTACTTTTTGAAAAAGCTTATAATAAATTGATAAAGGTGACTTCAATATCTGATTTTGTTGACAATACTGAAATGATGCCCTAGTCCCCAGGTTTAATGGTCTCAGTCTACCTGCAGCCATCAGCAATTTCCCCCCTTCTATTCTGTACTGATAAAAGGAATTCAGTTTGAATAGTTTTAGTAATTGCAAAGTTGTATAGCACTATTATGTTCCAAGAACTGTCCTAAGGATTTTACATGTATAAATGCATTAATGTTCTCAACAAGGAAGGCCCCATTATATTAAAAATGAGATAACTCAAGCAGAAAGAGCTAAATAAACTGCCTGATATCTGACATCTGAGGATTGAGAAAATTTCATTGCATCATTGGGATGTCCACCTCCCCAAAGCTTTTCCTCACCATCAGCTCTTGCACTTGATCTTAACCTCTCACTTTCTCCTCCCCTGTTAATACAATTCAGATTATCCAACCAAGAGCTGATCATTCCAAGAAAAATCCCTCCCTCTTCTGAGAACCATCCTTCACCAACTATTCCTAAAACTAAGTGAACTCTGCTATCTCCCTCCTATTAAAGCCCTGTAAACTATTCTACTCTCTTTCTCCAAGTTAGAAAGCCCATTCATCATTCATATTTATGTTATGTGGTGTCTGAGCATAAATAGTTTGATTCTAGAGTCAGTTTTCTTAATCACTGCACCCACTGTCACCCTATCTATGACCAACACTAAAAAGTCTTGACTTTATTGCCAAAAAAACTATTACTTAAAATATTTTGTATAAAGATGCAGCTAAATTATTTTCATTTCAATTGATGACAAATGTTAAAATTTTAAAATGTATTCAAATAATTATATAACATTAATAAGATAATGAAAATGCTATTTTAACATTTTTTTTAGAAATAATATCACATAAAAAATATATGTTCTAGTTTGCTAGCTGCTGGAATGCAACACACCAGAGACGGATTGGCTTTTAATAAAAGGGGATTTATTTTGTTGGTTCTTCAGAGGAAAGGCAGCTAACTTTCAATTGAGTTTCTTTCTTATGTGGGAAGGCACAGGGTAATCTCTGCTGGACTTCTCTCCAGGCCTCTGGGTTCCAATAACTTTCCCCGGGATGATTTCTTTCTGCATCTCCAAAGGCCTGGGCTGAGCTGCGAGTGCTGAGATGAGCTATGCTGAGCTGCTTGGGCTGTGCTACGTTGAGCCCTGTGGATTTTGGACTCAGCGTTCCCACGGTCATGTGAGACACTTCTATAAATTTTATATTTGCAAGTGTTCCCTGTTGATTCTGTTTCTCTAGAGAGCCCTAACTAATACAATATACTACAAATGTGCTTGATAATTTGAAGTTGATTCTTGTTTGAGTGTTTCACAACTCTACACTTAATTTTCCTTTCAGAAGTAAATCTTCTGGGTTGTCATTCAATATTCATATAGTGACAATATTAATATAGTGTCAAACAAAATCATAGTAAATGTACAGTTTGTAACAACTAACAATAAACCCCTTGTATATCACTCACTGTAAAAAATATGTACTAGAATTGCTTTAGCTTAATTCAACAATTATTTATTATTCTTTTACTAATCACACAGTACCACATGAAATTATAATATTAGCACAGTAATTGTTTATTTTTCTTTAAATTTCAGTGTGCATACATTGTATTTTTAAATACAGTTTGTTTAGGAAATAAAAATGAAAATTAGGTAATTATAAGTCAGATCATCTTGAGAAGTGTCCTAAATAAAATATGTTCATGCTGAGTGTATTATAATTAATTACATTTGTATTCCACATAGAACCTATGGAAAGCATATGAATATATAATATTACATGGTAATGGGGCAATTATTTAAAAGCTTTCCCTAAGTGTTGTTTCTCTTTTATTGGAGATTTTCAGCACACAAGAAGAATTTTGTGAATTTTGAGAATTTTATCCTGTGAACACAGATATCTTCATTCCAAATCTGTATAAGAGAAATGGAGTTCTTCATAAAGTTCAACTAAACAAGCTGCACATAACTTTAGAACACGAAAAATTGTTCTCCTAAAATTCATAAACCCCTTGCCTTTTTGATTGATATATTTTAATCAACAAAGAGGTGATTGAAAATGACTGTAAACTTCTGTACTTTATCTTCAAGATCCTTAATATTTTATCAGTATGCCATGTGGATGCATCAGTCAGAGTTCTTTAGAGAAATAGAATCAATATATGTATGTATTAGTTTGCAAGCTGCCAGAATACGATATACCAGAACTGGAATGGCTTTTAAAAAGGGGAATTTAATAAGTTACAACTTTACAGTTCTAAGCTCATAAAACTGTCCAAACTAAAGCATTCAGGGAAAGATACCTGAATTCAGGGAAGGTCGGTGGGTCAGGAAAACCTCTGTCATCTGGGAAGCCACATCTCTGGCATCTGCTGGTCCCTTGGTCCTGGGCTCTGTTGCTTTCAGCCTCTGTTCCTATGAGGGTTCCTCACTTTGCGTCTTTGGGACTGGCCTTCATCTCTTGGCCTCCCTTGGCTCTCTCCAGGTTCTAGCACGCTTAACATCTCATGGTGATGTCTGCTGGGCTCCAAGCATTTCCAGACATCTGTGTCTGTTCTTTAAGTGTCTACATCTGTGTCAGCTCTGGGCTCTGTAGGCTCTGAGGCTTCTGTTGTTTCTGACTCTCTCTAAATTGTTTCCTCTTTTAAAGTATTCTAGTAAACTAATTAAGACCCACTTGAATGGGTGGAGTCATATCCCATCTAATCAAAAACACCTACAACTGGGTGTGCCACATCTCTGTGGAGATAATCGAATCAAAGGCTTCTAACATACAGTGTTGAATCAGGATTAAAAGCAAGGGCTTCTCCCACAAGATTGGATCAGGATTAAAACATGGCTTTTCTGGGGTGCATAATATTTTCAAACTCACAAAGTATGCATATGCATATATGTACACATGTGTGTGTAACTATATGACTATACATATGCATACAAACTAAGAGTTTTATTTTAAGGAATTGGTTCATATAATTGTGGTAGCTGACATAGCCAAGATCTGTAAGCAGGATAACAAGCTGGAAATTTCAGTAAGAGTGATGTTGCAGTCTTGGACATGAGATCTGCAGGGGAGGTCAGTGGGCAGGAAACTCATAGATGATTTTGCCATGAATACATGATCTATTTCACTTAGCAATAATTATAATTAGATATGATTATTATTAATGATTTTGATGTTATTTGGAATATAAGAAATTCATATTCTTGTTTGTGTTTGACAGTTTCATCTATGAATAAGAATCCCTTTTTTGGACATCTTTCTTAAATATGGTTCAAATTCAGGTTCAGAAATCAGTAACAGATCATTTTGTGGAATTCTTTTTTGTGAGACATGGGTTTCATCCAGTTCTGCTATCATCTATCCATGCAGCAAGTAGTCTCTGAACTCCAGGTTCCCCAGCCTTGAAATGGGCCTATCAATAACAAATTCCCCCCATCAGCCTCATATATAACTATAGTTTCTTGAAAGTCTAACATGTGCCAAGCAATTTTATATGAATTTAGAAGTTACTTTAATTCTGAAAATAATCTGACTTTATGGATGCTATCTCCATTTTACAAATGTGTCCTTAGCATGGCCATTCCACAGAATAGTCTTGGTTTGCAACCAGATCTCTTGGCTTAAAAATTCCCTCCCAACTGGATTGTTATTTCTCTGTGATTGTGATGGTCAACTGAGCCATAGATTTGACATCGTTTTGTCAGGCACTGACAGCTCCCAGTTAAATAAAGTTCCTGGTGAACCAGATGACTAACCTCCTTACTCTTCTACACTTGTTTAAAAGTAGAATAGAGGTAGCCCATTACAACACAGTAAAAAGAACATTGTAGTAGGAAGTAGATTGTATGTGTTCTAGTCCAAGGTTTTAGATTTCTAGGGCTGCTGTAACAAATCACCACAAATTTGGTGGCTTAAAACAACACACAGTTATTCTTTTACAGTTCTGAAGGTCAAATACTCAAAAACAATTTCACTGGTTTACAAGTAAAGCTCCTGCAGGGCCTTGCACCCTTTGGAGGCTCTAGAGGAGAATCCATTTCCTTGCCTTTTCCAGTTTTTAGAGCTATTCTCCATACATTTGTTGGTTTATAGCCTCTTCCTCCATCTTCAAATCCACCAGTGTGGCATCTTGCTTCAGTAGTCACACTGTCTTCTTTTTTACGTTGAATCTCCCTCAACTTCCCTCTTTTAAGAACATTTGCTTATATTGGACCTACCTGAATAATCCAAGGTACTCTCCCTATCTCAAGATTCTTGATTTAATCATGCCAGCAAAATCTCCTTTGCCATGTAAGGTAACAGTCACAGGTTCCAGTGACTAGGATGTGGATCTCTTTGGGAGGCCATTATTCAGCCTAACACATTCTAGGTATGTCACACTGAACTGTAAGTACTTATCATTCCTCTTCACTAAGCTTTTTCATTAAGTATTTCTGCACTTGGCATGGTGGCAAGCCCTTAAGAAGTTCTCAGAGTTTATTTTAATTTATTAAGGTACTATACCTATTCTTTCCATCCTAAGGCATTTCTGTGTCCTTGATACAGTCATAATTATTAGAGACAAATAAAGTAGCAATGGAAATATCACTTAAAAGGAACACTTCTGTATTAAAACTCAAACATAGATTGGCTTCTGTGAACAATTACTTCACTGGCTTTGTTTAAAAATATTTACAGTCAAAATAAAATTAATGTGTTAGATTTAAATCAATAGTAAAATAAACCGGCTAATTCCCAAGAGACTATTGCATGTCTCAGTGCCATTGCTGATTTCCTAAATGCTCATCTTCCATGAATTGTAACAGTCTGATCACAGTCTTGAAAGACAGAAATTTCTTAGAGAGTTGAAATATTTGAAAGAATATTGTTTACCTATCAATCTTTTTTGGTAAGACCTTTGAACGTTTTACAACTGAAGCCAAATCCTATGTATACTGATGGTCATTGGAAAGCAACTTCTAATGATGTCGTAATTCCACTATGATAAAGAAGGTATATCCTTTGGAGTTAATTGCGATGTCAGTTTCCCTATTTCATTCTGAAACAAGTGACTAAAATCTTTATTTAAGATGACCATTTCTTTTATATTTATTCTTTGATTCTGATTATGTATTCTTCGACTGCTTGAGCTACTGATGAAAAGATAATATCACAGAAATAATACCACAATAATAGAATATCACAGGACAAATGTATGTAACTATTTGGGGGTAATTTTCACTATTTAGAGCAAATGTGATCCTCTTCCTAAAATCCCTATGTGGTAGTTGTTATTATAATTCTCATTTGATTGTGGAGAATAAAGGACATTGCTAAGTTATTTATCTCAATTAAGGTCAAACCTTATTAGAGGTATAGATCAGTTTTGAACTCAGGCAGTTACTACTAAGCTAAATACTTAGCCTCTATGCACATTTCTTGGAATTATTTACTTTTATGGTAAGAGCTACATTTTATTCTCTGCTGACCTGGGTCATAGTCTTTACCTGCATATTAAGGCCAATTTATTTAAACAAAATGTCATTTCAATTTAAAGATATTTAATTATAAAATCTTATTTTCTGGTAACTTCTTTTCTCCTCCTGTAAATATAAAATTTGCTTCACTTTAGATGTGGCATCATTAGGTGTCATTGGGAATTCAACTTATAATTAGAAAGTCCAATAGCTTTTCAATTAAGAAATCCCTCTAATATTATGGTTCAGACAGATATCATGGTTCTGAGAAATAAATTGCAATGCTTTAGTAATGGTGTTGATTTTATTTATGGATTTGATATCACTAAATTCCAACTGATGGAACTAGTGAGATGCTATCTTCAATAGTCTTTATAATCTCAGTAAATACTCTGTGCTTAAAGAGTAAACTAGACACAGTAAGTGAGCTGTTTTGGCCCCAGTTCTGTCCTATATTTTAAGAAAGAGCTAGCCAACTTAAAATATTCAATATTTTTAAGAACAGGATATTTTGTATTTCTTGCATCATAAATTGATTCCAGTTGCTTACTAGAAGCCCTTGTTTACCTTTATATAAAATAACTTTACAGTGCAAAGCTGATGAATTGAGGAGTTTCAAGGGTAGAAACAATCTGATGAGAGTACAAGAAGCACAACACTTGATTCACTTAATGCAATGAATTATGGAAGCATTGCGATGATTCCCTACTTTCTATGGCCCTTATGAGATTTAACTTTGCAAAGAAAAAATGAAAACTCTTCAAATAATTACAGTGTCATATAGTCATTCCATGTTATATTATCTTAAAGGATATTTCATTAATGTCAGTAAAGTTAGTATTAGAACCTCTTTCTTTTTTTACATCCTAATCTTTTTCCTTGTAGACATTTGGTTTACCAAATAAATAAGGAAGAAGAAAAAGATAAAATTTAAGAAAATAATCAGGAATTCAGGACATAAATTGGTAAAAGTTGGACACAATATCCAAACTTTGTTCATGGGAATGTAAATGGTGCATCACTTTGGAAAATAGCTTGGCAGTTTCTCAAAAAGTTAAAGATGAAAGTACCCTATGACCCAGCAATTCCAATCCATGCTACCTATTTACACAAGAAAAATTAAAACATATGTCTACACAATGATTTGCATAAGAATATTAAAAGTGGCATTATTCATAATATGCAAACCCTGAAAACAATCTAAATTTCTATCGGTGGTGAATGGATCAACAGAAGGTAATATAGCCATAAAATGGCATACTATTCAGCAATCAAAATGAATGAATTATTCACATGCTGCATTATGGATGAACCTCAAAAACATCATGAAAAGAAAAGAAATCTAAACAAATGAGGCCACATTTTATATGATTCCATTTATATGAAATATCCAGATAAGGCACATAGAGAGAGATACAAATTATATTAGTGGCTGCTTGGAGCTAGGGGTAAAAATGGAGATTAATTCTAAATGGGCATGAGGGCTTATAAATTGGATAAAAATCTAAAACTGGTTTATGATAATGATACATTTCTCAGTAAAGTTGCTAAAGTCCTTGAATTGTACAATTGAATTTAAAAATTTTATATGTAAAAGATGCTTTAATAAAGTTATTGAAATAAATAATATAGAAAAAGGAGGAAATTAAAGCAAGCAGAACAAAAGACATGATGAATACGAAAACAGCAACTATGAAATAGAAAGAATCTGATAGAAAAAAATCATGGAAGCCAAATGATGGTTGTTTGAAAGGATCAATAAAATCAATAATCTTTTATCTAGACTGATTTAGACAAAAACAGAGAAAACACGAATTATCAAAATCAATAATATGAATGTATGTACCCACAGATCCTACGGACATTTAATAACAATAAGGGAATTTTTGAAAGGGTTTATCCCAATTAATAAAACAACTCATATATAATGAAAAAATTGCTTGGAAGACAAAAATTACTCAAAATAATCTAAGAAAGCTCTAAATTCACAAAATATATTCAATTAATAACTAAATATCACTGCCCCCCAAAAGCTCCAAGCTCAGATATTATTAAATAAGGAAAAATACTAATCTTATATGACTCACAAAGTCTTATATGACTCACACCATCACCAAGTCTCCTTTATCCTGCAAATGCAAGATGGTTTCACAAGGGAAAATTTATCAATGAATTCACACAGTTAAAATAAAAGTGAAAATTTATGATCATCTCCACAGAGGCAGAAAAGTTATACAATAAAATATAACACCCATTCATGACAAAAACTCGAAGTAATCTGAAATAGAGGGGAATTTCTTCAACATGATAGAGTGAAACAAATTTCAATTTAATAATGAAATATTGAACATTTTCACTCTATGCTACAGAATAAAAGGCAAGGAGTTCAAGTTTGACCATTTCTGGTTAATGTTTTATCGGCCATTGCATTATAGCAAAGACAAGATAAAGAAAGCATAAAAATCAGAATTAAAAGAGTGAATATGTCTCCATTTACAGATACCATGGAGTTATAAAGAATAAGGAATCTACAAAACATTTTCTATAACTAACAGTGAACTTAGCAAGGCCACAAGATACAAATCTAATGCACAAAAATCAATTATATTTTCATATGGTAGAAACAAAAAATCAGAAATTATTATCAAAAAACATAATGCATTGAGAAATAAAATTAACCAAAGATGCACATGACTTCTATGTTAAAATATACAAAATATTTCTGAGGAAAATTAAAGAAGTTAATAAATAGATATATCCATGGTTTGGAAGACTCGATATTGTAAATATGTCATTTATCCCCATTTGTCCCATTCCACACAATACTATTATAATCTAAAGAATGTTTATTTAGTAGAAATTGATCAGTTTATTCTAGCATTTATGTGGAAATGTAAAGAACACAGAATAGCCAAAACAATTTTGAAAAAAGAGCAAAGTTAAGGATATATGGTACTTCATTTCAACATACCATAAACCTATTTTCATTCAAGTATTGTGGTATCAACATAAGGATTAATATATAGTGATCAAGGAAATTTAGATCATCCAGAAATAGACCTATACTTGCATGGACAATTTCTCTTTTAGAAAGATGTCTAGAAAATTCAATAGCAAAATATTTTTTCAACAAATGGTGCTAAAATTATTGGATAGCCACACAGAAAACCAGTGAATTCCAAACCTTATCTCTTACCATAAACAAATATTACCTCATTATAAGTATTAACCAAATCTTAAATATAAAAACAAATCTGCAAAACATCTAAAATAAAACATGAGAAATTATCTGTGTCTGCATAGGAAAAGTTTTCTTAAATAGAACACAGAAATCCCATTTCTAAATTGGACATCTGTCAAACTGAAATCTAAATGGAGTAAAGATACAATTAAGAAAATAGCAATGCAAACTACAAAACATTTGTATCCTAAATATATAAAGAATTCTTATAGCTCAACTGTGAGCAGACAATCCAGTGAAAAGGGAGAAAACAATGTGAAAAGAAATTTCACAAATTAATATATCTAATGGCCAATAAGCATTTGAAAAGCACATCATGTGTGTGAAAATTAAAATCAAAAGATACCACTTTGCCCACATCAGTTTAATTGAAATTAAAATATTGAAATATTGCAACTGTTGCTGACATTGTAGAGCAACTGAAACGCATACATTGCTGGTGAAAATGTATATTACCGTGACCACTTTGAAAAGTTTAGAACCTTTTTAAAAAATTAAGCACATATTTAGCTTAAGACTGTGGAATTCCATTTTTAGGGACTAACTCAAGAGAAATAAAATCATATTTTCCCTCAAAGATGTAAATGTTCATAGCTGTTTTATTCATAACAACTAAAAACTGAAAATATCCATATTTCCATCAAAAGATGAATGGATAAATTTTGATTATTCTTAAAAATGGAAAAATACCTAGAAATAAATATTAAGGGAGAAACTACTAACACACTGAAAAACATAGATGACTTTTTAAAATATTATACTGAGCCAAAGAAGCTAGAAAAAAAGACATGGATCATATATGATCTATTCATATGAAACTAGAAAAGACAACTACTATCTATAGAGAAATAACTCAAATTAGGTAAAAAATGAGACTGAGGGTGGAGGTGGTTGACTATGAAGTTCACATGCAAACATTGTAGCATGATGAAAATATTACCTATCTTCATTATAGTGGATGTTTCCTGGGTTTATATCTTTGTCAAAATTCACCAAGCTTTCATGCTAGTAGTATGGTTATACTAGTATTGTTTCATTAATTGTTAACAAAAGTATCACACAATGCAAAGTGTTAATAATAGGGGAAAATATGTGTGAGTGGAGGGGGCATAAGTTAACTCTATACCTCTGCATGATTTTTCTATAAACCTACAATTTTTCTAAGTAAAAAATACATCAAACTGTACACTTGAAAACTGATGAATATGTTATATGTGAATTACACGTCAATTAACAACATGGGCATAAAAAGTAAAGGGAGAGCAAAGAATGTTTCATTTTGTCAGAAGTGATGGGGTGACATAAAGTCACTGCACTGATGGCTCTCTCTGAAGACTAGCTTCTCCATTATAAAAATGTTTCTAACACTTGGCAAATGTTTATCGAATGCCCAGGCTGGTAGATAGTACCTCATACATTAGCTTACTTGATTCTTGCATTCTCTCTACAAGGTAATTATTATCACATTTTATTCAGATGAATGAAACTATTATTATCAAAATGTAAACAAGTTGCCCAAATATACACTAGTCATAGTTGGTAACTGGTAGAATCTACGACCAGTCATGCTCCTATCACTTTTCACCCCATGTGAAATCAAACGTTAAAAAAAAAATTATGTGCCAATGTGTCTGGCTACTGCAGAAGCCATATATCCTTCATATTACCCAACTTGGCCTTGCTAATATGAGGAAAGGAAACTGAAACATACATTTTTTGAAGCCACTTGGAGTTGTGAATTTAGAATCCAGTATACCATTTTTTAATATTTTGAGAATGAAAAGGGTTATGGCATAGAATCTTTGTATCATAATTTATTAGTTTTTAATAGCTGTTGTGACAAATTATCACAGATGTAGTGGCTTAATACAACAGATATTTATTTTCTCATTGTTCTGGAAGTTAGAATTCTGAAATCAAAGTGCTGGCAGGGCTATGCTCCCTAGGATGGCTCTAAGAAATAACCCTTCCTTGCCTCTTCCTTGGTGTTCCTTGGCTTATACAAGCATCTCCTCATTCTCTGCCTTCATCTTCACATTGCCACTTTCTCTGCATATATCTGTGTCCTCCCTTCTTATAAGGATGCCAGTCATTGGACTTCGGGTCCATCCTAAATCAAGTATGAAATCTAGAGATTCTTCACAAATTACATATTGAAAGACCCCATTTAGGAAAAAGTTCACAATCTGAGATTCCAGGTAGATGTGAAGTTTCTTGGGCAATAATCCACCACAACAGCCCTTTATTCACAATAAACCTAGAACTTTTTTCCTCTCTCCTTACTCAAACATAATGAGCCTCCCTCTAACCCAGAGCAGCAAAATCAGACACCAACTAACAGTTATTTAGTGGACACCTGTGAATTCAAAACCAGAACATGACCTATTCATAACTCTAGACTTCATTTCACATAGCACCCTGTACACTGGGGTATGGCTAATATATGCAAGAGAATAAAAATAACATATGCAGAAGCAGAGTAATTCATATTTTGTTGTATCTGCTTTCTGAAGTGTTTATTAATAAACCATTAAAAGCAAGGTACATTGGCACAGTTCATTTTAATGCTCAAATAAATATGGATTTTCCTTTTAATTTTTTAAAACAACACAATATCTTTCAAAAACCACTATCTTCTGAAAATGAAAAACAGTCCAGAGAGAGAAATGTGGGCATTAAATAATTGTACATTTTTAAGATGCTGAGTCTGTTTAAATAATGCCTACCACTATGTCTAATCTATACAGTGAAAATTTTAATTTTGCAGCTTTTCTTTTCATTTTTCCTTGATTGGAATATCTGGAGGCATAAAACAGGGAGCTTAACCCTTGACTAAAGACATTCCCTACCAATACAAGCAAAACACTGCTACAGAAAATTCAGAGAAATAAAAACTCATTAGAAACAGAAAGCAGCTTAATTTATAGGTCAGTTATTTTCATAAATATGTGTATAACATTAAACACAATTATGATTTCTTCTTTGAATTTTTTTGTTAAGCAGCTGTAAGCAAATGGCTTATCTTTGTCCAAAGAACCAAAGTGCTCCATGAGAGACATTTGGAATGTAGCACATACTTCTAAGTTACAGTCAGATTTCCTACAACTTTTAGATATATTTCATTGAATAAATCAAAATCAGTCAAGATAAGCAGGATTTGTGATGCTAGGCAAATGTTAAAGTCCAGTGAAGTTAGTCAGATAACTGGAATTCAAATTCTTGTTCAGCTACTCACTAGCTGTTTGATGTAGAGTAGGTATTTTCACCTCTCTGAACAGTTCCAATCATATGAAAAATAAGAATAAGATAAAATAGACAACAAGCGTTGTTTATATGGTAAAATAAGATAATATCTTAAAAGATCTGAGAATGCTATAAGGTTAAAATGTATTTAACCCTTAGAGAGCATTTCTATCAATTACTAGTTCCCTATATGTACGGTTTTGCTACAACAGAATCTGCTTTTACGATGCACAAGAAGACTTTCATGTCTGTGCTTTTCCCTCCCCTTTGAATTCCTTCTCCTTTTTCCACCTGCCCATATCTCAGCTCATCTGCTTTCTCCACCTGCCCAAATCTCAACTCATCTGCTAAAGCTCAGCCTTGTATATGCTCTTGAATAAATCCATCAGTGTCCATGGAAAACCACAGTGCTCTCTATGTTCTCCAAACTCATAGTTCTTATTTTTTGCTCTACTGATTTAAATCTTTCCATTTAACTCTTGTCAGATTTATCAGTGCCTTGTTTCTCTAAACAATGGTTAACTTAAAGACATGATTCCAGTAGCTGTGTAATAATAAATCAGATTGATTTACTGTAGGGAACAAGTCAATGGGCCCACTCTAGCATACCTTCTTCTCATATGATTTTTCCCATGACCGCACGTTAATGAATGGGTAGCAGACCACATGACACCAGCTCCTGACCACAGGTGATGAGACGTGGGATGGAAAATTGACTCAAGTGAGCTAATCAGAAATCTACACATGCAAGTGAAGACCCCAAACAGGTAAAGAAGGAACAGGAGGGGAAAAACGAAAAAGAAAAAAACCCAAACATTTTGTGGCAGAAAGAGAAAAATATCTGACTTGATTCTTCATGAGTTCCTAATTCCTATATCCAGTTTCCCATAAGGCCTAGTTATGCTTACTGTTTTTATAGGGTTCTATAAAATCTTACTTTTAATATACCTTCCTGTATATGTTCAACATGCCCTCTTTTATACTCTATTTTTCTTAATTAGCTTGAGGCAAGAAATAATAGCTATGAAATATATGAAGTGTGCTCCTTAAACAAAGTGCAGCATGGAGCTTCATGTGTCAGACAGCTTTAATTATTCCATCAAGAAGCAGCAAAGAAGGAAAGTAATATTGTGAACTAATGACTGTAAAGCAGCTTCTATTCACTCAGTCTTTCTTAAATAATAATAATAATAATAATAATGAGCAACCAGTCTCAGCCTTACCCAGCTACATTATATTTCTTAGTCTTCCTTGCAATTAGGTATGGCCAAAAGATTAAGTGATCACATTTTTTTTGCAATGCAGTATCAACAGAAGTGTTGGGTGCTAAGTCTATGCTAACATCGTAGGACAGTGACCAGACACCATCCACACTTCCTTTCCAATCATTAAAAGCTGATATAGAAGTGCCTAAGATACAGCTTTGACCGTGCAAATACAATGTTTCGGGGCATGACAGAGAAACAACATGGAAGAAACCTGGAACCTTAATTAACCTGAGGGGGCAGAGCCACCCACTAACTTGCAATAATCATCTTGGACTGTTTTAAGGAATATATATATATTTATATATATAAAACATCAACCCCCAGCATTATTCTCCTTCTTTGCTGCTCTTTGATGGAATAATTAATGCTGTCTAACATATGAATCTCCATATATATCCAAGAGATTTTTCATTCTATTTCATAAGGAGCTTAATTATACCATACTAATACAAAAGTCATGAAGTTATTATTATCATGGAAGTAGAAAAATTATGGTTCAGGAGGAATTTCAACAGCATTCCTCTAAAAGTCCTTCATACCAGGAGAAAAAATAAAGATGCAAAGGGGTTGATATTAGAAGCATACACTATGATTAAACAGAGACTCCTAGTTGGAGCTCCTAAACCTCAATGTTTCTCTTCTCTTCATTTCCCCATGTATGACAAAGTTCTCTCAAAACAGGACTTTTCTTCCCATACACATTCTGCCTGTGGTTTTCTCTCCAGTGTTGAAGAGTTTTTAGATATTTTTATATACTTGGTGATAGTAGGGTTCTTATAATGTTTAACACTGATAAATTTGAGTATTTAAAATACTTTTTTCAAATATATTTTATTGTAAATGTTTTAAATGTAAGACTGCATATCATGTTATTTGTTCCACACAGTGATATTTTTAAAATAATGATTTACGCTTATGCACTGTCCTCAGCACTTCACATATATTAACCCATTTATTCCTTGTACTAACTTCTAAAGTATCTATTAATATTGTATATGCTAATTATTCTCTGTTCTTCCCTTCACCTGATACATTCATTACATCTGCTTGAGCATGTTGAGTCAGAAAGAGGAAATTCCAGGAACTCAGGAGAGGAAAGAGAGAGCAGAAAGGGTATTCTTTTCCAACTCCTTTCCTGCTTGGCCTGGCAGTAGATGCATCCTTCCTTGAAAACAGCTTCTGCCATATGATTCAACTCCACATTTCCATTCATGCTGATCTCCAATAACAACTTTTATCTCCCTAATTCCTTTAACCATCAGGGTAGTGTGGTGAATTATATCGTGTATCCCCATTTGGACATGTTCTTTGTCTTGGTCCATATTCTGCTGGGGTATAGACCCATTGGAAATTGGGTGTGGCCCAACTGAATCAGGCTGGGCTTAAAATCTGTTTCCCTGGATCCTTCATAAACTGAATGAAATTCAGACAGGGAGAAAGAAAGCCACAGGAAGTCAACAGTACCCTCAAGAGAAAGAAGTCATTGTCACATGCATTTCCATGTAACAGAAAAGTCATGGTCCAAGGATTGCTGGCAGCCAGTCCCAAATCTGAGTCTTTAAGGGGAAAGCATCTCCTTGCTGACAACTCAATTTTGGATTTCTCCTAGACTCAAACCTGTGAGCCAGTAAATTCCCATTGTTTAAACCAATCCATTTTATGACATTTGTTTTAGCAGCCAGAAAATGGACATACATAACAATAACTGCACTCTTTGAGTACACACTCTGTGTGCCTCATCATCCCTTGTTTGTTCATTGAGCCCTAATTACATCTCTATAATCTCTCCATTAATGTCTCTAACTAAACTATCTGTTTATTGCCCAGAGCCCAGTTTATATATTATCTCCATTTTATAAATAAGGAAATGTAAGCACAGAAAGATCAGCACTCCAAGGCCACACAATGACTGGTGGAATAAGGATGTGAAATCAAGCAATCTGGTGTAGTGTCTGTGTAGTTAAATGCTATTCAATAGTGTGATATGGAATATGCCATATGGAGACTTCAGAGAATTGATTAGAAAGACCTTGGAATAAACAAAATAAATAACATTCTGAGAGTTAAACTTTAAATCATGACATTACGAGTCAGAAAAGAGTTTTGAAAATTTTAACAAATGTGGAATACTAGAATTTTAACTGGAAAATCAAAATAAATAATGCAAAAATCAAAAGCAGAAGGAGTTTGTGGTCTCGAGGAAAAGGGGAAAAGAACTGTAATAAAAGAAATGATGATAGTGTCTAACCATAAATGTTTAGGGTACCTCAAAATTTTAGACCCATATTTCAGGTCATCCCAAATGTATAGATGGAAAATTCAGTCTCCTATATTTTTGTATCACTTATCATTTACCACATCTCACTAAGTCCTTCGATTCATATTGCATGTTCATCCAGCAGTGTTTATAATTTGATTTGTTTATGTTTGTTATTCTGCCTATAGGAGGAGATTGCGCTAATCATACATACTAAAGGTATGTATGCTGTTCTTGGAGGTGTTGTATTCTTATTTCATTATATTAGATCAATTGATATTCTGAATGTAATAGTCCTATGAGGTTGGTTAATGGGTATCTGGCCCATTAGGATAAAGCTGTTTTTGAAGATCTCAGAAAATTGTATTTTTAAACCAGGAAGACAAAGGGACAATCGTTTTATTGTACAAAGAAAATCTCTTTCCCAATCTGAATGTTGATAGAAAAGGAGTAATAGAAAGGCAATATGCTCTATAATTAGCTGAAAAACATGTAAAAATGCAAAGAGAAATATTTCTCAGTAAATATCAATTATCAACATCTAGGAAAAGGACTTACAAAATGCCTATCTGTATGCCAGTTTCTCCCAGTCACTCAAGCTACATCTAGAGTTCTCAAAGGATTCAGACTTTACAGCCTAAGATAGAATATACTCATAAAAGATAGACAAAAAACAAGCAGTATTTTTGCAACCAGGTAGCAGTAATATTTTTCAGGATAAAACAATGAATTAGAATTCTGATATAGAAACAATTCTTGTGTGAGTGTAATTTTAGCAGTTCATCCTTGAGGGACCTGACTGATCAACATTTTTCCTAATCCTATGAAACAGAAAAACAGATTCTAGACCCCATCCATTATGTCATAGATTCCCTGAAAGACTCAAGCTGATGATTCTAGCCTAATCTGATTCTGGTACCTATGAATTGTAAATGGTTCTTAAGGGACTAAACTTTGAAATCAGGCAAACTTGGATTTGACTCTTGATTCTGCCACTTATCAGCTGTGTGACAGTAGATGTGTCTCAGCTTGTAAGAGGATGATGCTATTAACTGTATCTCAGGGTTCTGAGGAAATTTAAATGAAATCTTGTATGTGTTTGGTATGGGAACTACATTATAGCAGGTGTTATTATTATTGCCATTGGAACTCTAATAAGTACGATTTAAACCTGTCTTTGGTTATTAGGAGTTACTCCAGAATCTTGTAGAGTCTTGGATTAGCATTGTGAATATTATTCATGATTACACGGCAAATGAGAAGATGAAAGCTGCATAGAGATCTATGGTTAATAAATATTAGCTAAAGCAGATTTTACTGGATTTACACGCTTTTTTAATGAAAAAATAGACTGGTGAAAGAAAAGCTCTTACTGACTAATATGTTTTTAAACATGAAATAATGGACAGTGATATTCAAAATTATACGTATTTTTCAAAAATATTTCCATTTAAAAATAGTTTCAGAAACTGGGTCAGTTCTTAAATATGTCTGATAGTAGATATATTTGAATTAATTGCCATCACTTAGGGTTTGTAGAAGAGTTATCAAAAGACATTTTCTTATTGAAAAAATATTCATTGTTATTACATTCTACATAATGTCTAAAATATACATTAGGTAGCATGCACAGGTGAATAAGAAAAATTGTCTGCCTTTAAGGTGCTTACATTGAAATATGCCTTGTATTTAACTTTGAATAGGTATTTCTTTACATTATTATGGATGCATTATATATATTGACTTGTTTGGAATTAAATAGGGAAAATAGACCTTTTAAGCAACTAGAGATTTAATTAAAGGGGATTGTCAAAATATATTATGTTAAGTTTAAAATACTCTAAGATTTCAGAAAAGCATGGGAGTCTGAAAAACTGACATTTCACCTAAGGTGGATCTGAACTGGACAGGCAATGTGTTTGTGGTGAGGAGACGTGAGAGAAAGAAGGAAAAAAATGGAGAAATAGTTTGATTCAGAGGAATAACATTGTGTGGTATCTTTGACAAACTTAAAGAAGTGCTGGCGACAAAATAAAAGTACATTAATGTGAAGCTTTAGAGGTAGGTTAGGTCAGCTCATATGGTGTTGTATGAATAATGAGCTGAATAATTCAAGATTTGCTATAGGAGAGAAGAGGCACACAACATTGTGGCACTCTGCTTTCATTGCTTGGTTTTCCCTACTCCCCTCCCCTGTCCTTGTTAGATCAGAGCTGTTTCTTGCCTAACAAGAATTTTCTGGTACCTGCTCTGTCTCTCATTTTTGCAAAACAGGCCTTTTAAAGACATATCTTCCAAGTCAGCAATCTTTCTCCTACCCTCCCTTCTCTCCAGGGTGGTGCCTGGTGGTAGATAGTGCATTTTGGTGGATTGGCTCCCACCAGGTATTTTATGTTGGTGGATAGCCCAAGGCAGGATATCTGTGCAGGACAGGCTGTCTTGCTCAAGGGCTTCCTCATGGTGTTTTCTCCTTCCTCTTAGGCCCCTGCTCTAGCCTGCCTCAGGCTTATATAGAGGGATTTGAGACATATTTTGGAGGCAAGGTCAGTAGGACATTTGGAAATGAGGGATGGAAAGAGAAGTAAGATATCAAGAAGTCTACTGGTTTGGGGGGTACAAATAATTGAGTGATTGGTGAATCTACATTCTGAGAGTATAAATTTTGAAGGAGACGTAGTATACATTGTGATGGATAGGTTCATGTGTCGACTTGGCCAGGGGATGGTGCCCAGTTTTCTAGTCAAGCTAGCACTGGCTGAAACATTACTGTGAGGACACTTTCTGGACTTATAGCACTAGTCAATTGATTGCATCTATGGCTGAATACAACTATGATCAAATAAGGAGCATGTCTTCTGCAATGGGAGTTATTTAATCCAGTCAGTTGAAGGGAAAGGTGATAACTGACTTCAGCAGTCAGAAGAGAGAACTTCCACCTCTCCTTTACCCAGCCATCCTCTCCTGGAGACCTCACCAAATACCTTCATTGGAGTTGCCAATTTACAGGTTTCTCTACAGAATTTGGGCCCATGCATCCCACAGTTGCATGAGACACTTATAAAATTCAGAACTGTTTACAGATATCTTCTGTTGTCTCTGTTTCCCTAGAGAACCCTGGCTATTACTGACCTTTACTCCTTAATTCTTACAAGAAGAGGAATCCCAGTATGGCCTCCACAACAAGCCTTTGACTAAAGCAGAACCTTATTCTGATTGTCAGCTTTATCTTAATCTTACTTCTTGTATTGTAAGAAAAATAGAAGTTCCTTTACTTACCCAATAATTTAATACCAGCTGTAAAGCTTGTTTTTATGTCTTATCCAAACCAATGTATCATACCTTGAACTCCACGCAATGCCCACACCTACCAGTTAGAACATCATAGATTTTGAAAGTTTCCATAGTAACTGAGAAATTAAGAATTAACAAAATATTTTTGATTACTGAATCATTATATAGATGTTATTTTTTATATATTCCAGAACAGGCAGAAGTTAATACCTGAACTAGGCTCATCCTTCTTTATACTTGCTATTGTAATGGTCATTCTGGGCTATTCTCAGCCCTGTGTATACTTACTATTGTAATGATTATTCTAGCCTAGTCTATACTTAGTATTGTAGTGATTAGTCTAGCCTGTTCTAAGCTTTGCGTATACTTACTATCATAATCCATCCCCCTTGCATAAATCCATAAAAAAAACCCTGAGAACAAACAAGGCAGCAAAGGACTGCTGAGAAAGGCTAATGGGAAAAAAATTGCAGGATAAATTGCAGAGACCTGAGATAAAAGGGTCATGTTAAAGAAGTTTCATATTACTGCAGTGGTAAAAGAAGAAGCCCTTGACAGATAAACCTCGCTTACTCCTTCCTCCTCCAAGGATTCTCTTGCTAACAGCTAGTCCATGGCATGCAAATAGAATATACATTTAAATATGAATACTGATTTTAAAAAAATTCACTGACCTTATTAAGATCTTTTTTGAGGATGAAAAATATTCAGATAGTCTCAGCGGAAAAAAAAATCACCAGTAAAAGGCCAAAATGGAAACATCTGGAAGCTAAAAAAAGGAATTTAGAGAAGAAAGGGCCAAACAAATTTAAGTGATAGACAGAAAATAGAAGGAAGTAAAACAGGAATTGACAAAACTCAGGAAGTAACTCAAATGCATGACCTCACTATCAATCTGATCTTATAACCACAGAAAGAATTTATCTGAAATGATGTTAGGTACAGTACTTCGACTAAGGCTACATAGTTGGATCAGTGTCATCCCTACCATATTTGACAATCAAACAGCTTACTTTTTAACATCCCACTCTTTTATGTGATAAAATTATTTTCAGTAATAATAATGAGTGAAATGAATAATACAAATGGCCAGAAAAGAAATGCAGACAGTAAGCATTTTTGAATTGAAATTTGGTTATACAATCATGCCAGTAAAAAAACAAAAAATGTAAGCATTAAAGATAAAAATAATCAATTAATACTTTTTAAATGTGTTACTGTATTTGTCTTGACTGAAAAGTACACACCTAAATATTGGCTTGTCCCAGTATGACAGCATTATAATTTCTTTTTTGAGCCCAACTTCTGCCATTTTTTAATGATCTTCACATATTGAAGTTTATTAGTAAATACAGTATGCACATCAATATATCTTCATCATAGTTAATCAAAGAATATTTTAAAATAATTTTAATATTCAAAATTTTCTTCTAGTAAATGCACTCTATATACAAAGGGTTAGGAAAATCTTAATGCAAAGATAATTTTGTCAGAAAATCTTAACATAAAGATAATTTTGCCATTTCATAATAAGTCCCAGGATTATTATACTATCCATATCTTTGTTTCTTCCAGATTAATTCTCCTTTTGGTTTTCACTTATCTCAACAGTGCAATATATTCCAGTAGAATGTCTTAAAGATAAAAAACTTGTGAATTTTTTCACAAAAAATGAAGACAATTTCTAAATGATTGGAAATATTGAGATCATTTGATTTGTTGCTTTAGAACAAATATCCAGTTCTGTCCATTTACAACAAGCATCTTTCATCATTTCTCTGGTATTATTCTTTGAAATTTGATTATTTCTTTTTTCTGTATAAATATCACTTTCTTCTTTGTTTTTTTTTTATCCTTGCATAATGAATGGTTTTCTACACAGTTGCTGCTTTTCAATCTTAGAGAAGCAGTTTAAAGTTTGGTGTTTCACTGCTGAAAATTCATTTTAGCTGCTTGCAAATCTTTTGAAACTTTACCTCAGGGTTGGTGTGGAGAGTGGGAAACCCATAAAAGCAAAATCACAGACAGCAGAATACAAACACTGAGCAGATTCTCTTGTAGCTACATTTCCTTTTGAATAGCACATTACTTCAAAGTTGAGACTAACTTTTCAAAACTTTTCTCTGCTGCCCACACTGTTTGATAATGCATGCTACTCCATCCTGTGTGGGAAGGTCTTTTTGTTACACCAACATTCTGCAGCATGGTCACATAGAACAAGTAGATTGACACATATTCTGCATCTTTGCCTTTATAGTCAGTGCACTCTCATTTTTTGAATCTACTATGTAACACCAGAGATATCCGGTACCAAAGTCTAGGAGACACAGGTTGACCTGGAAAGAAGGAGGAAAGAATTCTAATTGTTACAAATTTACTCTTGAAAAGAATATGTGTGGCTGAGTCTGCATATTTCCAAACAGATTATATAGAGAGTTATCAAAATTAATTACCAAGAATAAAATAATATTTATTAAATATAATTAATAAATGTGTTAATTTGAAGCATGTTTGACTGTGTGTTTATGTATGTTTGTTTCAGTATAAATAAAACTTAACAATAACCCGCAGTAATTGTTTAGAAAATATTCAGGAATTTGGCTAAGAATAGATTTAATGGGGGTGCAGGGGATTAATTTATTGCTGGCAATATTAAAATTTATGACATATGATGATAATAAGAAGTAGAATATGGTAGTAAAAGTAGTAAATATTTTTAATTCTTTATTGCCTACAACCAGATTTGACTATATCCCCCATCCTGCCCCTTGGATTTCATTAAGTGGAATGCATTATAAAAATTAAAATAACTGCGAAAACATTTTACACTTTGAACTCAGTAATTTTGTTGTTTATAGTAATATCAGTATTTTTATTTTGCAATTGTTTTCATAAGGTAGAATAAAGCAATTAAATAATGTATAAACTGTGTTAGGAATAAGCAGATTCATTAAAAGAAAAATGAGACAAACTAAGTGAAAATATAGGGATGTTGAAATTAAATTTAAAATATCATTATGAAGTCCTATTGTGGTAGGTCGAATTATGGACTCAAATAAACACATGTTCTTAATCTTAATCCATGTCCTAGTGAGTATGAAGCCATTGCAAATAGGACCTTCTGATGGTGTCATTTGCAGTTCAGACTTGGCCAACTGAATCAGAGTGGCTCTTTTTTCTTTTCATTATTTATAGAATATTAGTCTCTGTGATCAAACCCATGTAGACAATGACATATATTTAATACAGTGTGTTACTCCTGTACAAATGGGAAAACAAATTAAGTTTAATGATTCTAGACCACTATGCTGTTAATGAGAGTGCCTCTTAATCCATATTACTGGAGACCTGTAAAGAGAAACACAGAAGGAACCAAAAGGCAGAATTCAGTGAAAACAGGAAGAACAGATACAGAAAGGAGAGGACCTCTAGATGTGACAGTAAACCAAGGAACCCTTAGGACCTTTCATCACCATGACCATTTTTAGAACATTTGCATTGCTGCAGAAAAAGAAATAAAAAAAGAAAGAATAATGCACAATTATGTGATGATATTGTGAGCCATTGTTGCACACTATGTATGGACTGAATGCGTGTGAAGATTTCTCAATAAAAATATAAAAGACTATTTCTCAATAAAAATATTTAAAAAGAGAATCCTTATGACTGCTGACCCAGAAGCATACAAGCTTAGGGGTAAGGTTCTTCTTTTTTTGTATGCTTCTTCTTTTTTTTTAGAAGAAACAAGCCTTCTTCTAGCCTCCAATCCTTGAGCCAATAATTGTTTTGTCATGTAAGTCAGATGAGTCTGTGGTCTTGTGATAGCAGCTGTGCCAAACTTGGGATGTATATTTAAAAAATAGAATTCAGCTGTAAAAAGAAATGAAGTTCTGATACATGCAATAACATGGATAGAACTTGAAGACATCATATTAAGGGAAATAAGCCAGATACAAAAGGACAGATATTGTATCATCTCACTGACATGGAATAATTAGAATATACAAACTCATAGATCATAATCTAGAATATAAATTCCCAGGGGATGGGTTGGAAAATGGAATGGGAAAGTAAGACTTAGAATGTACAGGGTTCCTATTTAGAACAATGGAAATGTTTGGTTAATGGATAGTGGTGATGGTAATACAACGTGGTGAATGTAATTAACAGTTCTGAAATATATGTCTGAAGGTGACTAAAATGGAAAATGTTAGGTAATATATATGGTAAAATAATAAAAACTTGTTCACACAGTGAACTCTAAATTAAACCATGGACTATAGTCAATAGTACAATTATAAAAATGTGCTCTCCTCAATTGTAACAAATGTTCCACATCAGTGCAAGGTGTTAACAGTAGGGTGATATTTTAATGTGCTAGATTGCCAGAATGGGCTTTTAACAATGGAAATTTATCAGTTTAGAAGCTTACACTTCTGAGGCCATGAAAATGCCCAAATCAAGGCATCATCAAGATGATACCTTCTTCCTGAAGAAGGGCTGACAGTGATCCTGGACTTCCTGTCAGATGGCAAGGCACATGGTGGCATCTGCTGGTCTCTCTCCCTTCTCTTCCGGGTTCTGTTGTTTTTAGCTTCTTCCTTCTGTGGCTTTCTCTCTGTGTCTGTGGCTTTCTCTCTCAGCTTTGCTGTCTTTTTCTCTGAGTTTCATTCTCTTATAAACTATTCTAGTAAGAGGTTAAGACCCACACTGTATGAAGTGAGACACACCTTAACTTAAGATCCTACTCATGGAAAGAGCCTCCTTTCAATGGGTACACAGCCATAGATATTGATTAAATTTAAGAATATGATTTTGGGTGTTACATAAGAGCTTTAAACCATCAGGTGATATATAGGAATCCTGTAGTTTATGCATGATTGTTCTGTAAACCCACAACTTCTCTGATAATGAATGTATATACTCTTGAAGGAACATTGTGTCTAGCTCCATAACAATAATTTCGCTAGTACTACATTTAAGTCTCTAAAATCTACCCACTAAGAATAATATGGGATCCTCAGAGAAATTCCTGATTCCAGATCCTAGACAGAAAAAGTGGAAAGTGCAAGGTAATTCTGATATAAGCAAGGATAACAGGAAAAAAGAAAGTTTCAAAAGTAACAAATTCATGCAAAAAGGTCACAGGAGCCGGTTCTAATTAACACCTACTCTTTAAACTTATGACAGTGTGAACACTCAAAATAGGATAATAATTTAACAATAATCAAAACACATGTAAACCCTGAAAATAAAAGAGTATATACTGGTATAGTATAAAAAAAGAAGAAGAAATCTAGAAAAGAAAACTGTGCAAACATTTAGGGAGCCCATTGAACCACGGTCATTTAAAATTGTGAAAGATAAATACACAGGTTTTTTTTAGTAGAAGAAAATGGTCCACATTGACTATAAAAGAAATTATTTAAATAGGAAACTAAAATTCTACATTACTGTTTGAAGATACTGATTCAGGCAAAGGTTACCATTATTGTTAAAAGTTATGGTGTGTACGGGTGGTTCAGTGGTAGAATGCTTGTCTGCCATGCAAGAAACCTGAATTTGATTCCCAGCCCATGTACTAAATATATATATGTATATATGGCATGTGGTTAAAGGGAAGGGAGACGTTCATATCATGCCAAAATGATACCATACATATTATACAGATTATTGTAATCACATAGTGGGAAATAAACCTGTAACGGAGAGATTAGAATGTCATAGTCATATCACAATGGCCTATTTCAGCACCATTAATAATTGGTTCATCAGATATTTGCATCTCATGATGTGATGCTATTTGAAGTGTACAACAACTACTAAATATACATACACACTTTCGAAATATTCTAGTCACATTTTAAAATATGGACTCCCTAAATTTTTGGAACTCTTTCCAGTTTACATGAAATGAAGGGAATATGGAAAATGCTACACAGCCCCATGATACCCAGAACATTCTCCAGTACCATTTATCACATTTTATTATAAATATTTCCCCCCACCCTGATTTTCTCTAATAGCTGGAAAATTTCATAGAAACAGGGAATGTGTTCCTATTATTCCATTTCTTATCTCCAAAAACCAGCATAATAGATGTCCCACAGTATATGCTCAATACACATCTGTTAAATTAAATGAAGTGGAATAGAATCCTTAACCTATTTCCATGCCTTTTTGGTTCGAGATAATTTTTTCTCCACAGTAAATATTCTCGGAGAGTAAATTATCTTTATAGAGGAAATCCTTCACAAGACATGGATACTAAGTTCAAGTGGAAAAAGCATGATCTTGGTATTTCTGGTTATTAATTTTGTTCAAAGACAGATCACTCAACATACTCATTGATAAACAGAATATAATATTTACTTCATGGGATTAGTGAGATGATTTCCTGCAAAACACAATGCCTGGCTTATATTAGGCACACTCTAACTCTTAGATTCTTGACTGTATCTATACCTCTAGAGTTATTGGAGGAAGTTCTCTCCTTCAGACCTTACAGCCATTTAAACGAAATTGTGAAGTACATAGGAACTGTCTTGACCTACGGATAATCTCAATTTAATCCACTGTTAGAACAAGTGATTGATTCCAATGTTGGCCAACATTCTGGTTAAGATTATTATTGAAGTGTTAACTATGATTTCTCTCCCCTTTGAAGCAATGGAGAAGATAAAAACAAATAAAAAAAGGAAACCAAAAGTAGTTCCTTTTTTAAGCTTCTATAGCTATTGCCTCAGAGCCTGTGAGTTAGGTGCCTGTAAATAGAAGTCAGACACACAGCCCACATTTCTCAGAATCAGGAGAATACCATGCTAGAGTAAATGTCTTTGCTTTCATTTATTTATCTGTTGTCATTTTTGCCTTGCCTGGAATACAAGGTCACTGAAACTTCACTTGATCCATCTTCTCTAGCAATATGTTAGTTTATGACAAAGCTGGGTTTTATGGAGCATTTGATCTGTAGAGTTCTGTTTGTGGAAAATCCAAGCTCCTGTTAGGAATACAGATTAAGACAGAAGTGAGCTACCTGTGAAAACATAAAAATAACCATTGAAATATTGCTGTTTATTTACAGCTAGGAAGAACCCTTTATAGGGAAATCATGAAATCACACTCTAATTACTAGCTAATTTTCATAGTTTGCTATGGGAAGCTTTTCCAAACTTATAGTATTTTAAAATGTTCCAATCTTAAATAGGTTCATAGGCCACAACATAGTAGAGGCTAACATTTAATCCTGGACAAACCATGTGATTTTGGATACATTATTGAAATCGTCTGCATCTCAATTTCCTATTATATAAAATGGTGATTAGAATAGTAACTACTTCAAAAAGATGCTTCAAAGAGTAAATGAGATGATACAAAAACATCACTTTGAAAAGTGTTAGTAGTAGTGTTAACAGAATATCATTCTCCAAACTTTGCATTCTAGTTTCAATTATGTCAGGCTACAACACTAACAGTTTTTGGTGTTCTATAATCTCAAAGTTTCAAGTCTTTGAACATGCTGCTCCCTTCACTTAGAATGCCTTTACTCTGGCTCACATGGTGAACACTTACACATTCACTAATTAGTTCTTCTCTGAGAACCAGAATTCACATCTAGCGCTCTTAGACTGAGATTTGTATGATATCTTATAGGATCATTTAAGAACTCTCATTCATCATTGTGGCATCTGTCAACCCAGAAATAACAAACTGAGCTGCAAGGCAAAAAAGGCATTTATTGGGGTCATAGAAATGCAAATCAGGGAGCACAGATTCAAGGAGCAATTCAAGTTGTGTCCTGACTTCTTCTTGGGGCTTCCAAGCAAAGAAAAAAGAAGATTATGTAACTTGTTTGTGATTGGTGGATATTTGGGTGTCCTCATATGTCCTTCAAATTACATAGTTTGCAGATTTCTTAATTTGTGGTTTGTTTATGATGCCCGATATCATCAAGGTTTTGTGAAACATTTGTTGCTTGTAGCTATGCATACTTGGACAGTCTGTGATATCTGGCTGAGAGGTACATAAGTGTAACCTCCTGAATCACCTCCAAACTCCATTTTAAGTGTTTTGGCCATAATAACTTGTTTTATTTCTTTTCATATATCCAATCACTTCTATGTCTTCTTAAAAAAATCGCTCAACAGCTGCAAATATAACATGCATACATACCGTTAGCATGTTAGAATTTTTAAAGTATATTATCATGGTACTAATTTATTATTGATATTAGTAGAAAATAGTGATTATACTAATAACTAGAGAAGAACAAACATAAAAGAAATGTGAATAGAATTAAGCAAGGCTGTTCAGAAGAGAGAAATGATAGCAAAGTATTGTAAACAGACACATAAAATGAAGCATATGGACAAACTTAAGCATTGAAATAAAAGTGAATTCTAAAAATAACTCACATATTAGAAAGTTTAAAATTCAGCAATGGTCAAAGTGATAGCAGTTAAGTGGGAAAAAAGTGAGGTAAGTAACGTATCATTCACTGCAAGAAGCATTATATGATTGTAACATAAAATTTCGGCTGGTCTTTGTCCCCACTTCCTGGGAATGTCCCTCTACATCCCTGGAATTTCCTGAGATAGAGGGCTTTGTTATAATGGTGGCCCTGGGACTAAACCTGCTATTTCATATGCTATGGAGATGAGACGGTGGAACAAGCCACACCTATAACTTTAGGGTAGGAGATAGCCATGCCAGAAATCATGTGATTAAGGGATGTTACAGCCCTAATATACTGTAGTGATAAGAGAAAAAAATAAAAGGATAGGTAACATTTTGGATGGGGCTTAACATAATCAGAGGAAAATCCACATACTTAAATATAGTTACAATTAAAGCAAATAATTGAAAAGATACATTTTGCATTGATCTTAAAAAGAAATTAAAAACAAACAAATAGAAAACAGAGGGAAGGAATAATAAATTTATAATCAAATGTTAATAAAGGAAAGTGATTAAAATGTTAAATACAAAAGCTGATTTTCTCATGCCATGAAACAGAAACCACCATGGAAAATATGAACAACAAAACACAAACGTATCACATCATTTGTTGGTCTCTACAAAGGAAAAGCAATATTAACAATTAATTGTTTCATTCTTCTTTATAGAAAGTGAAATAGAATCAATAAAACATTTTATAACAAATATTATTAAAATAGAAAAAAATGAAATACATGTTGAGAAACCATTGCTTTTTTAATATCAGTAATAAATAGCTGAAAATTTTAATTAAAAATGAACCAGTTGATAAGAGCAACAAATGTTATGATATACCTTGATATTAATAGAATAAAAATTGTAAAAATCTGTATAAAGAAAATCATAACCATTTATGAAAGGTAAAAAATGAACAAATGAAAAATCATGTAGGTTCTTAAAAGGAGAAAAATCTAACATTGAAAAGATTTAAAGTTTCTTCTTATTAATATAAACATTTGCTATATTCACACAAAATCCAGCACTTTTTTTTTTTCTTGTTTGCTTACATGTGTGTGGAGAATGTAGATTTGGAAAAAAATAACTACAAAGTCTACAGACAATCATATGGAAAGACAGCTAATGTTCCAACCCAGCTCTTGAAGGGCCCAGGTGAGCGCAACCCCAGGACCAAAGAACATGCTGGGCACAGAGTCAGACATGAGTTTTATTAGGACTTGTGAACAGGAGAAGGTCTCCGGCGGTGGCCGTCCTGCAAATGGCAGTAGCCAAAGGCAGGGTGTAAGGGGCAGCTTATGAGGGTTTAGGACAAAGACATTTTACAGGGTGACAGAATGGAGTTTCAGCAGAGTCTCATGACACAGAGGTTTTGAGATTTGTTATCAACAGTGATCAGGTGAAAGAAGTCAATGTTTTCCAAGATAAGTGGTTTACAATACCATCTGTACATTCTTGCCTTCTTGAGGAGGTCTGCTGACTCTAACTTCTATCCTGGTCACATAGGCAGCTATGTGCAGCAACTTATTCTTGATAGAGAGGAGGAGACAGGGTCCTGAGTCTCCACAGCTAGGAGAACAAATAAAATAATACTTGTAGATTTATAATGGACTTAAATATATGCACTGCTCCTGGAAAAGAGGTGAGAATGTACCAACTTACTGAAATCTGAGCCTTTACTAGTATCTGCATTTATTGAATCTAAGCTCCTATATTATTGAAACCTCTTTTACTTTGAAAGCTGTTTTCTCATTCATCTGATTTTGGATTTGATATGTTCTAATTTTTATTTTTCCATCAGGCTGACCCCATTAACTATCTTCTGAGAATTCCTCACATTTTTTAATTCTAATAATGCTGTCCAAATATTTTTAACTTTTCCTATAAAATTTTAATTAAACTTTTAAATCTTGAGACTACTGCAAATACACTTGCAGATATAGGAAAATATCAAGTGAATTCCTGTTCCCCTTGTTCCCAGCTCTCCCAATGGTAACTTCTTCTAGAAATATGGTACAATATCACAACCATGATATTATATTCTTTTAATGCTATGTTGAATAAGAGTCATGAGAGGTGGGCGGCTGCCGTGGCTCAGCAGGCAGAGCTCCGACCTGCCATGCTGGGGGTCTGGAGTTCGATCCCTGGTGCCTCCTGCCCATATGCAAATTAAGAGTCATGAGAGAGGACATCTTTGCCTTGCTGCCAATCTGGATGGAAAGCTTCACTCTTTCACCATTAAGTATGTTAGTTGCAAGTTTTTGGTAGATGTCCTTTAACAGCTTGAGGAAATGACCCATTATTCCTACTTTGCTCAGAGATTTTATCATGAATGAGTGGTGATTTTCTGCATCAATTGATTTAATCATGTGATACTTCTTTAGTATTTTTATGAAAGTTCTTTAAAGTTGTTTAAGATACACTAATATCTCTGCCATTTCAGTATTGGTATGTATTGCTTATCCCTTTTTATTATGTTGAGATCATTATGGTTCTTGGTATGACAACTGATTTTCTCTTGAATACTGGTCAGTTTTCTATGTTCCGTGACTGTGGATCTTATTTAAAACCTGTTTCAGCAGGCTTTCTGTGACACTTCTGTTGCAGGGAATGGGGAGTGGAGGACATTGTCTTGTTGAGGCTAGGTGAAGGTAGATTATCAGGTTTCCTGCTTGGCCCCTGTTGGCACCACTTGGGGACCATGGGGAGGAGAGCTCTTCATCACTCCTGGGTTCAGGTGGAAGGTCCTACTTGTCAACGTGAGGTATGTTGGGTGAAGGTATGTGCCTGAGATAAATGTCCCCACTCCCTATTTTGCTTCTGCAGACACCTTTCCTGTGGGGACACTGGGTCACTTTGCTACAGCCTCATAAGAGTAGAGTTCTTCACTTCCTACTTAAGTCCTTTCTAGCATGGGTTGAGATGAGACCACAGGTTTTTTTGAAGTGTTTGCTAGTTAAAATGGTTGTTTTCCAAAAGTTTCCTGTTTTGCCAGACTGAACTTTTCCTACTCATTTAGCGAGACAGAGCAGGCTTTTCTTGGAGCTCTTTTGCTCTGCACTGGTTAGCATTTCAAAGTTGTCAGCTCCCAGGCCCTGGTCTAGGATATATGAGGCAAAAGGAAAGCACAAAGGACTCACATCATGTCATTCCTTGTTTGCTATGCTCCTAGCTAGTATTCCTCCTTCTTTCCACCTATCAGAGTGATCTTATGTTTATTTTATTTACAATGCCCAGGGTTTTTAGTTGTACATAGTGGGAAGAAAAGGGAAAGTGATCTCTACTTCCTCTCCCCAGAAGTGGAAGTCCCTCTGCTTTCCCTTTATACATTCTACCTCTGGTATCCAGCAATCCAAGTAAAAAATATTGTGCTATAATTTTAAAGTATTGATTCTCAACTTGAGTGCAGGTTAGAATTGCCTGTAGAGTTTTGGAAATTACTGATGCCTGGAAAACATTCCTAAAGATTCTGATTTAAAATGATTTGGTGATTGTCTGTGTATAAGGATTTTTTTAAACCTCTCCAGATGATTCAAATGGGTAGGAACAGTGGTGATCCACCCACGTGAATCTCTCTCTTTCATCAGATACTATGTCAAAAAGTCAATTGACCAGAATCTCACTACTTACCCTGAGTCACTGACAAATGAGTATGAATTGGAGTTACTGTGTGATCATTTTCCTTCCTGATAAAGAGAAACATATTTACATGAGAATTAATATATATTTTAGTCCCTGGTTATAATTTGATATTTGGTTTTGTAACTATATTTTCCTAACAATAGTTTTCATGTATTTAATTTTGAGGCTGAATTAATCCATTTTTGAGAATGTAGGCTATTAAAAAAGTAAAATATTAGCTAAATGACAATTCTAAGTTTCAGTCATCTCTATCTTTAACTTATCTGCTCAGTGGCCAAATACTAATTGGTCTTTATATTCAGATGTCTTAGGTGCCCAGAGGGCCTTTTGAAGTTAAAATATTAACAGCAAGGCTTTGATCCTATATTCAAGGGAACCATGTCATATAAATTTAAAGTTTTTGAGCTTTGGCATGTGTAATATAAATCAGTTGATAATTTTTTCTAGTGGATTATATTTCATAGATATTAGTTTGCTTTTTTCACATGAATCATGAGAAATCACTTCCTATTTGTAGTGGATACCTAATCCTCCCTTTGCATAAACTGTCCCTATACATAGAATGTATTTTTTTCCCTTTTTTCAGCTGTAGAATAATCACTGACATTTATCATTTCACATCCTATAGAAGTTGAGATAATACTAGCACTATTAAAGGTAAACATTGAAATCTCAGTGTCTTGAAAAAAAGAGAGCTTTATTTCTCACTCAGTAAAGTCCCAGTTGTTGGCTAGGGAGGGGCTCTAATCCTGGAAGTCATTCAGGTGGCCAGGCTGACAGGGAATTTACCATATTCAACATATGGCTTCCAAAATGTATTGAATTCAACAATTCAGCAGATTGGAGAAGAGTGGAGAATTGTACTGGAAATTTAATTCAATGGGCTGAACTTGGGAGGGCTATGTGATGGTTTGAAGCTGAATATCCCAGAAAAACATGTTCTTTAATTTAATCATTCCTGTGGGTGAGTACCCATAATAAGTAGAACCTTTTGATGTGGTTACTTCAGTTAAGAAGGCATGGACCACCTCAATCAGAATATGTCTTAATCCTATTAGTGGATTCCTTTATAAATGGAGTGAAATTCAAACAGAGAGAGAAAGCCACAGGAATGTCCAGTCATAACCTCAAGAGCACAATGTGATCATTAAAATGATTTCATGATACAAGTAAAAATTAACATATCAAGAAGAGCAGCAAATGTTTTATTAGCCATTTATTCTATGCAAATTTTGTTCTTTTGTAGGAATATCAAGTAATATGTTGAATGGCCTGTAATTACATAAACTTTTATTTAAAGTACAGTATGATAAAAAGAACTTAAATGTAAAGCATAAATATTGGCCACAATACCATGATCTAATCTATGAATTATATTCATCTGTCATTATTTTTTATGCCTTAAACAATAAGTGATTCACCATAAAATAGTATAAACAGCATGTTTTTAATCCACTATGTCAATATCTTTCTTTAACTGGTATGTTTAGACTATGTGCAAGGCAATCATTTATATTAGACCTAAAGTCTACCACTTTGTCATTTGTTTTCTGTTTACCTCTTTATCTCCTGCCTATATGTCTATTTTCCTGTCTCCTTTGGGTTACTTGAACTTTTTATTTTAGGAAGCTATCTTGATTTATTTATTGTTTTTTTTCACATTTTTCTTTCTATAATTTTTATAATGGTTGCTTTAGTTAATACAATATCATGGCCTATTGTTACCAACATTCACCATTTTGAGTAAAGTGTAGAAACCTCACATCTATTTAGGGCCCTTTAACTCTCCCACTTTTCAATATTTTGCTTGACCATCAGATGCTGTTATAATTTTAAATTCAATAATCAGATATGGTTTATAAAACTCATGAGGAGAAAAATAGTCGATTGTATATACCTATAGACCTGCACTTTTAATTATACCTTCTTCCTTCCTGATCCTCCAAGAACCTTCCTGTATCACTTTCTTTCTGGCTGGATAACTTCTTTTATCCATTCTTTATTGGTGAGTCTGCTTGGAAGAGATTGTTTTAGTTTTCCTTGTCTTAGGGTGTCCTTAGTTCCACATCATACTGAAAGATAGTTTTGCCAGATACAGAATTTATGATGGACAATTCTTTTCTTTCAGGACTTGAAAAATGCTGTGCACTCTCTCCTGGCCTCCGTGGTTTCATACGAGAAATACTCTATCATTTCAACTGGTGTTCTCCTGTTGGCAATGCATCTTTTCTCTTTCACTTTTTTGACTTTTTTTATTTTTGTCTTTAGTTTTTGGAAATTTAATTATTGTGTTTCTTAGTGTGTTTCTCTGGATTCATCCTGTTTGGGGTTCACTCTGTTTCTTGTTGTTTTTTACCCTGGCCATATTTCTTTGAATATTCATTCAGACCCACTCTCTTTCTCTTCTCCTCTGGAGCTCCAGTGATACAAATGTTGGATATTTTGTTATTGTCCCACAAGTCCCCAAATCTCTGTCCATGTTTTTTAAGTCTATTTTTTAGTATTCTATTGAAATGGTGTTGAGTTCTTTGATTGCACTTTTTGTCATTTTCACACTACTGCTGAGCTCAACCAGTGAATTATTTGTTCGCTATTATAGTTTTAAGTTATACAATTTGAAATTAGTACCTTTTAAAACTTTTGTTTCCTGAGGTATTCTATTTTCCTATTTGTTTCACAACTATTTGTAATTTCTTATTTAAGCATTTTAATGGTGGCTGCTTTAAAAACCTTGTCAGATAATTCCAACATCTAGTCCACAGCGGTGTTGGCGTAAATTCATTGTTTTTCTCATTCTAGTATTAGATTTCTTGGTTCTTGGTGTGAGAGATGATTGTTCTATTGTGTCCTAGATATTTTATTTATTGTGTTAGGAGATTTTGGCTCCTACTTAAATTTTTCATTTATTAGACAGTTACCTGTTAAAGTTTATGCTAAATGTCCTGGGTACTTTTGTGGACTGTGGTTCTGTGCTGGTTTGAAACTGTTATGTATCCAAGAAAATGTCATGTTCTTTTTACCCATTCTTGTGGGTGCAGACCTATTGTAGGTGGGATCTTCTGATTAAGTTTGTTTCCATGGAGATGTGACCCATTCAATTCAATGTGGGTCTTACTCCTTTGCTGGAGTCCTTTATGAGAGGACACAGAAAGTTCAGATCTCAGATACATTTGGAGACAGAGGGAGAAAGACTTCAGAGACATGAAGAAGACCTAGAGATGCTCAGAGAGAAGGCCGCTAGAATCAGAAGCTGAAAGCAGTGGAATCCAGGACCCGAGGACCAGCAGATGTCACCCACGTTCCTTCCCATGTGACAGCATATCCTCAGATGACAACAGTCTTTCTTCAGAGTCAAGGTATCTTCCTCTTGATGAATTAATTTGGACATTTTCATGGCCTTAGAACTATAAATTTGCAATCTAATAAATATCCATTGAAAAAAAACAACCAATTTCTGGTATATTGCACTCTGATAGCTTTAGCAAATCAAAACAGGTTCCAATTACCATTTAATCTCCTAAATCTTTCTTAATACTATTTTGTTGTTGGTTTATCTGCTTCAATGGGTTCCCATTGGCCCCTGGCTCCTGTTGGTGCTACCTTGGTGACAGAAGGGGATTCCCAAAGCCAGGCTTCAGGTGCCTCTAGGTAAAATTGATGGGAGTCTTTGGCCACTCACCTGGACAGGTTATGTGTTGCAGTAGGATCCCCCTTGTTGGTACCACCTTTACACTTGGCATCTCTCAATTGTTAAAGGTTTCTTCAGAAATGCGGAATGAAGAGGCCTCTGAATGAGGCCACTGTGGAGAGCTCCTCCTTGCAGTCTCACCATGCCACCTAGGTACTTCAAAGTAAGAAATCTTCCAGCCTGAAGGGATTAAGAGGTTTCCTAGGCCATGACACTTACTGTAGCATGCTCTCCTTCCTAATACTAACCACCTTCACCCATCTAGTGTCTCTGGGCAGGTGGAGGGAGTCTCATGCCTGCATAAACAGAGAGGCTTCCTGTATCTAACTGCTTCTTGTGACAAGATCCCTTTGCCAGGGACTCTAGGCTGATTATTGCCTCAGTGTGGAAGTAGAGCTTCAGACACTGGGGAAATTGAGCAGCTCCAGTCCAAAACTTGTTTTGACAGTGTGCCTCCTGTCCATGGAGGATGGAGAGTACTTCCAGAGCTGGACACTTTTGTTGACATCCCTCAGGTAATTGTCTTCAAGCTGCCTGGTGTTTCTATATGGGTATTGGTAGTTACATCCTTGCAGGGACAAAATGGCTTCTTGAGCTAGGCCATTTGTTTTAGTGGCCATCTCTTTGCCAATGCCACCTGGCTTCTTTCAGTGTTTTGAGTGGAGACTCAGGGCCTCAAGAATGAAGAATGAAACTTCCCAGACCAGTTTATTTATTGTACTTGCATCCCCACTGTATGTTCAGCCTGGTTTTCTTGGGGTATCTGGGTGACAAAGGGGAGCCTGAGTTTTGTGGAGATAAGGAGGTTTTCTGGGATAAGTAGTTGTTGTAGTAGGACCCCCCTTGTCAATGTCATCCATCTTAATGTCTCTCATTGAGAGAGAAAAGAGACTGATGGGGTTAAGGAAGCTTCCTGGGTCAGGTGCTCATTGAAGATTGGAAATGCCAGGTATGAGTTATCTTCTGTTACGTCAGATTTCTAAAATATTCATCTGCTTTGTTGTTCATCTACTCCTAGGGTTCCTAATCAGTTCACCTTCCTATTTCATCCCTTCAGAGTTCTCCTTTTGCTCCCTCTTATAATATTTACAGGCTTTATACTGCACTTAGTGGAGAGAAAGAGAAACAAGTATAAGCTATATTTCTACCTTGTCTAAACCAAAAGTGTCTTTTATTTATTTTTAACTGCTGTATTGACTGCATACACTTATGCTTGTATTCTCTTCTTCATAGATTTACCCTTTATCATTATTAAATTTTCTCTTTACTTTGATAAGCACTTTGTCTTGGATTATATTTTACTTTACATTATATTAATATAGGTAATCTAACCTTTTTATCCTTCCTATTTGCATAATATTTATATTTATATATGTGTATATATATATATTTCAAATGAACCTATGTAAGTTTTTACATTTAAATATGAATCTTATAGATAATAGGTAATGGTATTTTGTGTTTAATTTTTTTCTGGCAATTTCTGCCTTTTAATTAGAGTTTTCAGTCCATTATTATTTAATACAAATTCTTCTATTACTGGATTTAACTCTGCCTTTTTTTTGTTTGGTTTCTATTTGTCCACTCTGGTTTTGCCATACTGCTTTTCATTTCCTGTTTTCTTTTGGATTATTTGTATATGTTTTATAATTTCACTTTAATTCACCTATTGCCTTTTCATTGGCCCTTGCTTTTTAAAGTGATTATATGCTCCTGTAGTTACAAAATGCATCTTTATCTTTTCATGGTCTCTTTAATGTTTCTACTGTACCTTTTCAGGTAATATGGAGATATTTTGCAAATGAGGTCCACTATGCCACCTTCGTTCTTTATTTTATATTTATCATGTGCATTACATTTAAAGATGTTAACCTTCATAACACAATTCTACATTTTTACTTTAAGAAAAAAATATACTAAGAAAAAATTAGTGTTGTATATTTATTCATATATTAACATCTTCAGTATTCTTCATTCTTTCCTAAAGATCCAAGTTTCCACCTAGTATCATTTCTCTTAGGCCTTAAGAAGTATTTGTAGTGAAATACACTACTACATTGCTTGCAGTAGAACTCTGCTGTTGAAAAACTCTGTAAGTTTCCTTTTATATGAAAATGTGCTTATTTTTTCTTGATGGTAATTTTTGCTGGACATAGAATACTGAGTTTATAGCTATTTCCCTTCAGTATTTTACAGAGCATTATTTTGTCTTCCTGCCTACATCATTTCTGTTGACAAATATATTATAATACTTATGGTTGTTCTTCATATATAATATTCCTTTCTTCTCTAACTACTTTCAATATTTCCTTTTTAGCTCTGTTTTCAGTATATGAACTATGATTTGCCTGGGTTTCTGCATGATAGATAATCCAGAACTTCTCTAAAGAAGAAAACATTCTAGTAGGAGGGACAACAATAAAAATATACATGGTATGGTAGGGAATTTGGCCTCACAAAAAGGGAGATCTGGTCTTTGTCCATAGTTTCTTGAAGGTAACCTTTAAACACTTTAGAATTCCTAAAGTGTTAAAAGTGTCTTTGTTATTCTTGGTGGGCCCCTCTGACCACAGTTAACAGTTCATACTAATGAGATGGCACAGGGTGAGGTCAACTACTTAGAGTGGGGGCCGGCCTGGCCAGAATGGTCAACCATGACTGAGGATGTAGGCTTTCTGTGTTGCATTATCAGTCAACCTGGAAACAGTGTTCAACCATATGGACAATAAATCAATCATGCCTAAGTAATTAAACCTCAATAAAAACGTTGGACACCAAAGCCAGGTGAGCTACCCAGGTTGACAGCACTCCATGTGCGTTTTCACACATAAATGCTAAGCAGCAATGCATTGAGGACTATGGAAACATCACATTTTGAACCTTTCCAGACTCTTTCCTATACATTTCTTCAATTTGGCTGAATTTCTTATATTCTCTCCTTGTCGTAAACCATATCCGTGAACATAATAGCTTTTAGTGACTCCTATGAGACTTTTTAGAGAATTATTGAAGCTAAGGGTGCTTTGTGGAAGCACCTGAACTTGAAGTTGGTGACAGAAGTGAGAGAATTCTTGGGTCGATTCTTTCCTCTAACTTTGTAGTTGTAACTTAATACCTTGCCTTTGGAGTCAGAAGTCTTAAAAAGACTTGTTAGTGTGGAGTACAGTGCTCTTAACTTCCTTGCTTGATCAAATCTGGGGAACACGAAATAAAACCTACAAACTGTATTAAATGAAATAAAATGCTGTGATAAAGACTATCAAAGGGAGGATAAGGAACAACATTATATGAGTATAAGGTAAGCGTTTTCCAAGTTGTTGATATTGAACCATAGACTGAAAAGATGATAAAGAGTCAGCCATCAAAACACAATGAGAAGAAACAGACTTTTGGGAAGATGGCCGACTAGAGCAGCTCAAGATTAGCCCTGCTTTACAGAAAAGTTAGAGAAGGGACAGGAGGGTGACTGAGGCAGCAATTCAAGAGTGCAGCTGGCCTGGGAGAGCCTTCTACACCACATACAGCAGCCCTGGTTGCAGAGGCCAAAGAACTCAGAGGCAGAAAGCTGGAGCCTGGTGTGGAGGCACGGAGCTGTGGAGCCCACAGGAGTGCACGGATAGGAGCATGGGACTAGGAAGTAAGCCAGGCCATGTTCCTTGGGCGTGCTACCCTCAACAGAGCAGTGACTGGCAACTTACCCCACACCCCATGCACCTGAACCCCATAACCTGCTCCCATTCTCTGTGCTCCAGGTACCCCCACCCCACCAGTCCCCAGTGCATGTACCTGCCCCCCACCCCCACCCCAATGCAGCCCAACCCACCCCTCCTGCACCTCTCCTGAGCACTACCTCCCTCTCCCTGCAGGCTGTTGCCAGCACATAAAGGCTGCAGACACTACCCTCCATACCTAGGCTACCCCCGACCCCATCCATAGTGTTGCACAACCTCATTCCACCCTCCCTGAGTTTATCACATCCATTTTCAGCACTCCCAGGCCCACACATGTGCACGGTCACTCAATCATGTCATTCAGCTCTGGGAACTGCACTTTACAGCAGTCCTAGAACAGCACATGCACACAGCACTCAGCCTCACTTCCCAGTTCTGAGAAAGTGCTGACCTGTATAGCGGGGTCACATCTGCCCCCAATCCACAAAGGTGTAATGCTGACCTGCTGTCACAGCTCTACGCATGTGCACAAAGGGACCCGTGCCTTAGACCAGCACACACCAGGGTTACGATCTCCAGACTAGTGCATCCGCACAGCTACATCCTCCCTGGCTGCTGGGCACCCATGTTCACAAGCATCAGCATAACACCCCCAACCTGCACCTATACCTGCCCTGAAACAAATCACTGTACTGAGAGCTCCACCTTTTGCCCTGATACCTGCAGAACAACCATCCTGCAAGCACAACGCCTTAGACTAATGAAAGAAATCAACTCCCAAAGTAAATCAATCAAGATACTTACATGGGACAAAGACAGCAGATGATCACTAAGCATATCACAATGCATACAGATTTAGCCCTGCCTAAAGACCAAATTAAAACACCAGAGGAGACAAAGACACTAGAACAACTAATCAAAGATGTTTGGACAGCTCTACTCAATAAAATAAGTGGGATAGCAAGTAACATAAAGAGATCAAGAAGACAGTAAAAGAGAACAAAGAGGAATTTGAAAGAATAGATTGAAAAATAGTGGAAATCACAGAGATTAAAGACTCTGTTGACCAAATAAAAAACATGCTAGAGGCACACAGTACCAGATTTGAAGAGACAGATGAAAGAATAAGTGATATAGAGGATAGAATAATTGATTGACTTCAAAGACTCAAAATAGCAAATGGCAAAAAAGATGGAAAATTTGAATGGGAACTCATGGAAATGTTAGACAAAACAAAGCATGCAAATGTAAGAATCATTGGTGTCCTGGAAGGAGAGGAGAGGAGTAAAGAGCTAGGAAGGGTAGTTGAGGATATAATGGGGGAGAACTTCCCAACCCTCATAAAAGACATAAATATACAAGTCAAAGAAGCCCAAAGAACTCCAAATAAATCTAAATAAGCCTTCCTCAAGGCACACACTAATCAGTCTGTCAAATGTTGAAGAGAAGCAGTAAATCATGAAAGCAGCAAGAGAAAAACAGTCTACTACATACAAGGGAAATCAAATAAGACTGAGTTCAGACTACTCAACTAGCACCCTGGAGGTGAGAAGGCAGTGGCATGATACATTCAAGATCCTAAAAGAGAAAGACTTCCAGTCAAGAATTCTGTACCCAGCCAAATTGTCCTTCAAAATTGAGGGGGAGGGCGGCTGCCGTGGCTCAGCAGGCAGAGCTCCGACCTGCCATGCTGGAAGTCTGGAGTTCGATCCCTGGTGCCTCCTGCCCATATGCAAATTAAAAAAAAAATTGAGGGGGAGATTAAAGTTTTCACAGGCAAAGAAGTCCTGAAAGAATTTGTCTATGAGAGACTGGCCCTACAAGAAATACTAAAAAGAGTTCAGCTGGCTGAAAAAAAAAAAAGTCAGGAGAGGGTGGTCTGAAGGAAGGCACAGAATTGAAGAGTACCACTAAGGGTAATTTGAATACAAAGAGAAAGAGGGAAAAGAATATATAGATCTGACAAATAAAATTTAAAAAAAAGATAAAATGGTGGAATCAAGAAACACCTTTTCCGTAATAACTTTGAATGTTAATGGACTAAATTTACCAATTAAAAGACATAGATTGGCAGGATGGATTAAGAAACATAATCCAGCCATATTCTGCTTACAGGAGACTCATCTTAGACACAAGGATACAAATAGATTGAAAGTGAATGGATGGAAAAAAGATGTTCCACGCAAGTTCTAACTAAAAGAAAGCAAGAGTAGCTATACTAATATCAGACAAAATAGACTTTAAATGTAAAGACATCATAAGAGACAAAGAAGAACATTATATACTAATTAAAGGTCAATTCACCAAGAAGATATAACAGTTATAAATGTTTATGATCCCAATCAAGGAGCTCCAAAGTACATAAGACAGACATTGGCAAAACTGAAGGGAGTGATAGATGTTTCAACAATAATAGTAGGAGACTTCAATACATCACTCTCTTCCATAGATAGAACAACCAGACAGAAGATCAACAAGGAAATAGAAAAGTTACATCACTTGATAAATGAATTAGACCTAACAGACATATATGAGTCATTGCACCCCAAAGCACAAGGTTATTATACATTCTTCTTGAGTGCTCATGGAACATTCTCCAGGATAGATCATATACTGGAGCACAAAAACAGGTTTTTATAAATTTGCCAACAATGAAATTATTCAAAGCAGTATCTCTGATCACAATTGGATGAAGCTGGATCTCAACCATTAAAGACTGAGAACATTCACAAATATATGGAGATTAAATAACACACTCTTAAACAACCAGTGGGTCAAAGAAGAAATTGCTAGAGAAATCAGTAGCTATCTGGAGATGAATGAAAGTTCTTCATCCCATATCAGAACTTATGGGATGAAGCAAAGGCTGTGCTGAGAGGGAAATGTATTGCCTTAAATGCCTATATTAAAAAATGAGAAAGAGGAAAAAATTGAGGACTTAACAGCAAGCCTGGAGAAACTTGAGAAAAAAACAGCAAACTAACCCCAAAGCAAATAGGAGAAGAGAAATAACAAAGATTAAAACAGAGATAAACGAATGGCAGAACAAAAGAACAACAGAAAGAGTTAATAAAACCAAAAGTTGGTTCTTTGAGAAAATTAATAAAATTGATGGGCCACTAGCAAGACTGACAAAAGAGAGAATGCAAATAAACAAAATCAGAAATGAGAAGTGGTGTGTTAACACAGACCCTGAAGAAATAAAAGAAATCATAAAAGGATATTATGAGCAACTATACATCAACAAACTAGGCAACACAGATGAAATGGGCAAATTCACGGAGACACAAAAACAAGCTACACTAACTCAGGAAGAAATAGAAGATCTCAAAAAACCAGTCACAACTAAACAGATTCAATCAATCATCAAAAATCTTCCTACAAAGAAAAACCCAGGGCCAGATGGCTTCACAGGAGAATTTTATCCAACATTTCAGAAAGAAATAACGCCAATCCTGCTCAAACTTCTCCACAAAAAAAATTGAGGAAAAGATAACTTTACCTAACTCATTTTATGAAGCTAATATCGTTTTAATACCAAAAATATGGTAAAGGTTCTATAAGAATGGAAAACTACAGGCCAATCTCCCTACTGAACATAGATACAAAAATTCTCAATAAAATATTAGCAAATCAAATCCAACAGCACATTAAAAGAATTATACACCATGACAAACTGGGGTTTATACCAGGAATGCAAGGATGGTTCAACACAAGAAAATCAATTCATATGGTACAGCACATTAAGAAATCAAAAGGGAAAAATCACATGATCATCTCAATTGATGCTGAAAAAGCATTCAACAAAACTCAGCACCCTTTTCTGATAAAAACACTCCAAAAGATAGGAATCAGAGGTAACTACCTCAATATGATAAAGGGAATATATGAAAAACCAATAGCCAGCATTGCACTCAATGGAAAGAGACTGAAAGCCTTCCCCCTAAGATCAGGTACAAAACAAGGATGCCCACTGTCACCACTATTATTCAACATTGTGCTAGAAGTTCTAGCTAGAGCAATCAGGCAGGACAAAGAAATAAAAGGCATCTGAATTGGAAAGGAAGAAGTAAAACTCTCATTATTTGCACATGATATGATACTATACTTGGAAAGTCCTGAGAAACCTACAGCAAAGTTACCTAAGCTAATAAACAAATTCAGCAAGGTAGCAGGATATAAAATTAATGTGCAAAAATCAGTAACATTTCTATACATAAGCAATGACCTAGCTGAGGAATCAGTTAAGGAAAAAATTCCATCCAAGATAGCAACTAAAAGAATCAAATACTTAGGAATGAACTTAACTAAGGATGTAAAGGACTTGTACACAGAAAACTACATAACATTGCTAAAAGTAATCAAAGGAGACCTAAATAGGTGGAAATACATTCCCTGCTCATGGATAGGGAGACTAAATATAGTTAAGATGTCCATTCTCCTCAAATTGATCTACAGATTCCACAAAGTACCAATCAAAATTCCAACAACGTACTTTGAAGATTTGGAAAAGCTAACTACCAAATTCGTCTGCAAGGCAAAGAGACCCCGAATAGCTAAAAGTATCCTAAAAGAGAAGAAGGAAGTGAGAGGTTTAACACTCCCTGACTTTAAAACCTATTATAAAGCCACAGTAGCCAAAACAGCATGATGCAAAGACAGAAACATGGGCCAATGGAATCAAATCAAGAGTGCAGAAATAGACCACCAAATCTATGGTCTAGTGATTTTTGACAAGGCCACCAAATCCTCTGAACTGCAACAAAATAATCTTTTCAATAATCGGGCCTGAAAGAACTGGATATCAATAGAGAATGAAGGAGGACCCCTATCTTACACTCTACACAAAAATTAACTCAAAGTGGATCACACATGTAAATATCAGAACTACCACCATAAACCTTCTAGAAGAAAATGTAGGGAAACATCCTCAAGGCCTAGTAATAGGCGGTAGCTTCCTAAACTTTACAGCCAAAGCACAAGCAACAACAACAATAAAAAATAGATGAATGGGAACTCCTCAAAATCAAATTGACTTTGCATCTCAAAAGACTTTGTGAAAAAAGGTGAAGAGGCAGCTAATTAAATGGGAGAAAATATATAGAAATCACATATCAGACAAAGGTTTGATTTCCTGTATATACAAAGAAAACATACAACTCAACAACAAAAGAACAAACAATCCAGTTATAGAATGGGTTAAATATATGAAAAGGCATATTTCTGAAGAGCAAATACAGATGGCTCAAAAGCAAAGAAGAGATGTTCATTTTCACTGGCTATAAGGGAAATGCAGATCAAGTCTACAGTGAGATACCACCTCATACCATAAGAATGGCTGCTATTAAACAAACAGGAAACTATAAATGTTGGAGAAGATGTGGAAAAACTGGGACACTTATGCACTGCTGGTGGAAATTTGTAATGGTGCAGCCACTATGGGAAACTCTTTGGCAGTTCCTTAGGAAACTAAATATCGAGTTGCCCTATGACCCAGCAATAGCACTACTTGGTATATACCCAGAATAGCTGAAAGTAATAACACAAACAGACATTTTCACACCGATGTTCATAGCAGCATTATTCACAATTGCCAAAGGATGGAAACAAATCAAATGCACATCAACAGATGAGTGGATCAACAAAATGTGGTATATACATAAAATAGAATATTATGCAGCAGCAAGACAAAATGACATCCTGAAGCCCATGACAAGATGGATGAGCCTTGAGTACATAAAGCTGAGTGAAATTAGCCAGACACAAAAGGATAGATACAGTATGATTCCAGTTTTATGACTAACATAAAGGTATAATTAGATGTTTATAACACATAATGTAAGGGACTTAGAGATACATAGAAGGTAGAGATGGGTGAATCATTAGCTAATGAGGTTGAACTCCAATGTAAGAGAATAGATAGGAGTGAAGGTGATTTTCTAGTGGGTCTAGAAGTAATATTACCATATTGAAGATGAACAAGTTTGAAAGGGTTTGTATAGACCTACGTGTCCCACTGACTGCCACTAGAAATATGAATCAGTTCTCGAAATAATTACTTCAAAGATATGATTCCTGTACAAAGAGTATTTAAGTCCCACATATGGGGGAAAATTGCTATTGCATGCTATGAGCTATGTTCAAAAGGAAACCATCAGCACTACCACAGCAACAGCAGAGGTAAATAATGCAGTGAGGGACAAGAGTTAAGAGTATGGTTAAATTCCCTATTTGGTGAGGGTGTGTTTATTAGTTTTCTGTCTCTTGGGAACAATAACATTATCTAAAATTGAGAATGTTGATGGACTGTGGACTTTGGGTCCTCTACATCATGCCCAATGAATGCAGATGGCTGAAGGATGCACTGATAGAGAAGTAGATTGGTGAACGATGGTGTATACTTATGAACAAAGTTGTGCTGCTCACAGAAAGGAAGAATGTCATGAGGCATGCAATGATGTGAATGAGCATGTGGGACATTTGATGAGACAAAATAAGCCAGAAACAAAAGAACAAGAATGGTATGGTCACCTTTAGAAAATACTTATAAGGAAACAGGGGCCTAGATTGTAAGCTTTTAGAGCAGACACATTACGTCCAAGTGGTGATTATTATTTCTGGATTTTGAAAGACTGTTCCATATATATATAACCTGATATTTAGAGATAATAACAAAGCTGAACAGGTTGGAGTTAAAGTAATTCAGAACACAAGAGTAAAGAAGACAGTGTCTATATATAGACAGTGTCTATATATCTTTGAGATCAATAGAAGAAAGGTCTATTTGATCTGGAACTGAAATTTTCTGTAGTGCATAATCTAATTCAACCTATCTGTATACTCATTTGAACAACTGAAATACCAGAAGCACAGAATAAGAAAGAGGTCCTTTAATACTGTATAGGTTACTGTAATGCCTGGAAACGTCTAGAGTATATTAAGCAGATAATCAAAAAGTATTGGCAAAGTCCCCTAAGGAATGGAAGAAAAATATCGAACTATTAAACCTTACCATCAGGGAATCCCCTGATACTGTGTCAAACTTTAGGGATACCTAAATCAATAGGCCATGCCCTCGATCATGACGCTTACTCTTGTGAAGCTTATGTAGGCAGCAGAGACTACCTATAGGCATGCCTAAGAGTTATTTCTGGAGGACCTATGTTGTTGCTCAGATGTGGCCTCAATCTCTCTAAGCCCAACCCTGCAAGTGAAATCATTGCTGTCCCCACTACGTGGGACATGACATCCAGGGTGTCTCCCTGGCAACATGGGAGATGACTCCCAGGGATGAATCCAGACCTGGCACTGTGGGATCAATAATTACATCCTGACCAAAAGGGGGGAAAGAAGTGTAATTAATAAAGTAGCAGTGGCAGAGAGAGTTCAAATAGAGTTGACAGGCTACACTGGGTGTTGCTCTTACACAAGCTTCAGGTAGACCCTGCTACCTATGATAACTTGCCAACCATCAACTAGGGCCATTCCAGCCAATCTTAATAAACACCTAGGACAATATATAAGATTCCACAAAGGCTCCAGGCACTAGAGTAACTTTTCAGAAATCTACAACCTCCAGATGAGTCCCTGGTCCAGATAAGTCCTGTAACCTAGCCCAGCCTCTCCAAAATGTCAGATAGTTCGATCTCCTTACCCCATATTAGAGACAGACCCTTCCAATATCAAAAATTTAGAATTGCCATAGCCCAAACAACCCCAAAGGGAGGTATGGAAAGATCAAAGGTAATGGTGGAATTATACATAGAAGATAAGACTTAACAAATGAATATGAATGCTGAACCATTAAATTGATACCTCTTTTAGTGTCCAGTATTTTAGAGCAGCTAGAAGTAAAAACCTAAAATTTTCTAATTGCAACCCATGTCAAAGTCTGAATTATGTTCTACAACTAATTGTGGTGCTATACTTTGAAATTTATAACTTTTTTTCATATATATTATTGTTCACAAAAAAAAAGAAGGAAAGAAAATCAATTGCGATGGTAAAAAAAGTACTTAAGCCCGCTAGCCTCCTATATTCTGGAGCAGCTAGAAGGATATGAGAGAATTTAATGGTAGCCAATGACAAACTCTGGGATCTGTCCTGTAAACACTTGTTGAAGAATTCTTTGAAAACTATTGCTTTGCTTTGTATATATGTTATACTATACAATAAAAAAAGTTAAAAAAAATAAGAAGAGTGGTCTAGAAATAGGGATCAGCAAGTACAAGACATTGAAGTTTTTTGAAGAAAAAAAAGACTGCATGTCAAAAACTAACATTAATTCAGTTTGGAATGAATAACTGAGATGAGGAGTGGCTGAAATGTGTGTGGCAATATGGACAAGGCTGGGTCATACAGGAAATTTTAGGCCATGTTATACTTTGTATTTTATATTAATAAGGGTGGGAATCATTGAAGAATCTTAAGTAGAGGTGCAATTCATTCTGATCTATATTTAAAGAAATGTTTATTTTTGTAACAGTTTGGAGAGCAAACTACAGAATTACAAGTAAAGAAACAGATTGAAATCTTAAGAAGGTGTTGCTTTAGTCCAGAACAGAAGTGATTATGGTTTAAACATGAAAATAATTTGATAGATTTGAGATTTATTTTAGAATTAAATTTGATAGATCTAGCTAATATGAGGAGTACTATCAGAATATATTCCAAAAATAAATCATGTGAATATTAATAAAATGAGTGGTTAAATTTTGTGATCCAGAAAAATGATACCAGCATTGCTAGCATGCATTTGCAGGAAAATATTCTTGAGTATATGGATAAAATTTTCTTTCTTCATATTACCTTTCAATGTGGTTGATATATAGAGGGTTTTAATCCATAAATACAGATATGATTCTTTAACCAAAATTCAAGAATGGTAACAATTACCCTTCTTGCTTTCCAATACCCCAGCTGAAAAAAAAAATTATACCACCAATGGTATTTCAATTAGGATGTTTGTTTTTCCATAATTAATGACTAGATTGAGTATACAAAATTTACAGAAGAATAACTTGAATTTTCTCATATAAATTGCTTTGGCTGTGCCACTATTAACTACCAAACAGAATTGACTGACAAGGAGAGAGAGCTGGAAATCCAGTTACTTAAAGTCTTAAATCTGTTTTATTCACACACTTTATCAGACTTTATTATTTCATTGAAAATAATGATTTCTTTCTTAGATCCATTTATTAATTTTTTCAATGTGCAAAACTTTCTTATAGATTTATAGAAATATATATATATATACAATATATAAATATATGAGGACCCTCATGCTATTATTAGGCAACATCTAAACCTAGGGGTATTTGACATATACAACTTTTATTTGTATATTTATGCCATAAATCCATTGCCACTTTTGCAGTAAGTGTAAATTTTAAAGCTATTACATCTTATGACAGAATCATGAAACTCTGAACAACACCTCTTGCTCTTATCTGATATATTTGCCTATACTGCTGAAAAATCCCATAAGGATTTGAAAGTGGAAACATAAACACATACAGTGAAGTACTGAAATGAAAAATAGATGAATAGATGCATACTTACTCATATAAGTATCTCCATTTAACTCATTGGAAGGCCCACAGCTGCTAATTGGATTAATATGACCCATAACTTTTGGGTTATCTTTCCCAGAGGGAAATGTTTTCAAAGTCATTATACTTTGGTACTTCTGAGAAATGATAGCTTCCCCTCATTAAATTCCTCTCTCACCATCCACCCCCAACTTCTTTGTGAGTAGAAAGGGGAGCAATCAGTCCGGGTAAAAGAAAAAAAAAATCACACTTAATATCAGTAAGTTCTACCTTTGCTAACCCCAATGGTTTTATGCTGCCTTTCATTTTCTCCTACATTGTCATCATTATGAGATTGCAAAAAAACATTGTAAGTTTAAAGTTAAATCTGTTCCAGATAAACACCGCAGTTGTAGTTGTTGATTTCTATCAAGAAAAGTTTAGTCTGTTTAACTTTCCTGCCCAGCTATCATCCTGTCCATTTGTGAAATGAAATATTGAAAGAAATAATAAAATGGTTCCAGTTGAGCAGATTACAAGGCTTGGTTGATTCAAGAACCCCATGGGCCTGGAGCCATTAACATTGTAAAAGCTGAGCATGGAAACTCTTCATCCAGAAGACACTACCACTGTGTTGGGTGCTTATTGCACATTTGGCTATGGCGTTGATGAATGGGAGTTCATTTAAGATTGAGTCATGCCTTCACTTTGTGGAAAGGAGATGTTTATCAATAATATGAGAAGGGAAAGGAGTTGTGGTAGTTTGAAGTTGTATGGTCCTAACTTCGTCCATTCCTGTGGGTGTGAAACCCTCGCAAGCAGGGCCATTTGGATGAGGTTACTTCAGTTAGGTGTGGCCCACCTTTATCAGGATGGGTCTTCATCCTACTGTTGGAATCTCTTATAAGCAGAATGAAATTCAGACAGGGAGAGAGAGAGAAAGCTACAGGAAGCAAGAAACTGAATATCAATGGAAATCGGAAGTGAAGGGAGAGACCAGCAGATACCATCACGTGCCTTGACATGTGACAATGCCACAGTCTTCGGGGAAAAGCATCATCTTGATGATACCTTGATTTGGGCTTTCTCTTAGTCTCAAAACCATAATCAAATAAATTCCTATCATTTAAGCCAAACAATTACATGGTATTTTCTTGATCAGCCAAGGAAACTAAAATAGGAATAAAGCAAATTTCATTGAAAGAATGAGGAAATATTTTTTCTAAAAACAATGTTAATCAAATCAGAGGCTGTTTTCTTCAGCATCTATAGAATATTCAGAAATTGAACTATATAAAATTAGTTTAAAATATATTGTTGAAAAAAATCCCTCATTTTTGATAACTCTTTCTTCTGAGGAAGCATTGAATTGTTTCCTACTAATACAAAAGGTTCTCTTTTCAGTTACTCTGATGTCAGTTTATCCATACTAACCTCTTTCTAGACCCACTTGTCTCTTCACATTCCCCATTCATTTTAACTAGCTCACATGTTTAGCAATCAAGGCCTTAATCAGGGTTTTGACTCAAGCTTCTATTTCTTTTCCTTCAGATCTTTGTATTATTTCCTATTACTCATCTTGTTTGACATCATGGTGTACATTTTCACATTCATGCTAAATCCCCATTCTACTTGTCTACCCTTGTGTTAAGCCGCAATTTATTTTCTGGAGTAGTTTTGCTTATTCTGAAATAATCTCTTTTGTATTGCCTTGACATTTCACTCATTTAAACCTGCCCAGAATCAAAATGTTTCATTCCCCTTTTATATTATATTTTTTTAATTTCCCAATTGTTCTCTTGACTGTCACATCCTAGGACTGTCTCTGTTTATTTTTCTCTTTTCCATTTAGACTATGTCTACTTACAGTTAGATAATATCTTACAACTCAATAACAAAAGGACTTTCAAGTATGGGGCAATCAAATATCAACTGCCAACAAACTCTCTCTTAGGAAACAGAAAAATAGAACACAGTCAGTTACCAACTATGCTTTGTGACTAAGGTTGTTAGGTTTTTTACAATCAAAATAAAGCATCTTAAAAGAACAATTATGAGATGTTACTGAATCTGTAACTGCATTCCTGTAAGTCACTAATAACCTCTAGTTGTTTTATTCCTCAATATAGGAATATCTACTGAAAGAGTCAAACATCAATTAGAGATACAGCAGTTTTCTAGTGAAAGAATGCAAAATAGTTTTCATCTTCATACGGACACTCATCAGTTGGTAGCGGCCCTGTGAGTCATATTAAGAAAGTGTCTGAGTTCACTGTTAAAAGCAGTCAGGAGACATACTATGATTAATCAGTGGTATCTCTCCAAGAACACAGGAACTGCAACTGATGCTTGAGTACTATGTTTATCATACCTGATCTACCGACAGCAACCATAAAAACCGGAGCTCCTTGTCAGAGGAGTTGCTACAGCATGACTGCAGCTCTGTGGAAAGTTATGTGAACAGAGCATTTTTAAGGCAGGGAGACTGGTAATGAAAATATTTCCATGGTCCAAACAAGAAAAAATGAAGGACCAATTAAAATGAACAGTGGTGATGAAGAAGGGATGGTAGTAAATGTTATCACCATTAGGATAATCATTGATTATATGTGAAGGGTGAGGTAGAAAGAGGGTTAAGAAAGGTCCTTAGATTTATTGCTAAATGATACTGTGGATTGAATATCAATTAAAATGTGTTAGAAAAAAGGGTCTTTAAAGCAGAGGCAGATATTCTGCTTTGAATATCTCTATCTCCTTTCTTTACAAGTCCTTTATATCCTTCTCCCACATTTTGTTTCCTGTTTATTATGTCTTATTATTTTTATGATCTTTAATTGTACTGTTATGCATATAATCTCCTTGTAACAACAAAAAAATTTTAATGACTAAAATCCTTTCAATCACCAGTGTCAAATCCATCCTTGCCTCCCTTTCCCAGATGCAACATAGTTATCATTTACTCATTTTGCATGCAGTTACATACATTGTTTCTCAACCTCAGCATTATAAACATTTTAGACTGGATAATTATTTGTTACTGGGGAATATGCTGTGCATTGTAGGATGGTTAGCAATATCCTTTGCTTCTACGCGCTAGATGCCAGTAGCAAACCTCATTTGTGACAATCAGAACCGATGTGGGGAAAAATCACCCCAGGTTTAGAATCACTGACATATGTACATCTGAACTCATAGAAAATATATAGTAAGAGAATTTCAATTAAATCCAGATATTTCAAATTAGCTCACGCAGCTCCATTCTAATCCCCTAACAATGTCCCTTATTGTACATTTGTGGATTGTATGCTAAAAGCCACATTTCCAAGACTGTTTCGCAGGTCAGATTTTGCATGTTCTCAAGATTAAACCAAGCCAGAGTAACAATATTTGATTTTGAAGGCAAAGTAAACATCATAAAACAGAGATTGCTTCTGCTGGCAATTTTGGCCATAATCATGTTGTTTTCTCTGTATTGGCTATATTAGAAATCCAAAGTCAGAAACTAGTTTTATGACTGCTGAGGGATGTGGGCAAACATTTTGTTGGCCCAGTTCACAGCACATACAGTGTGGACCTGAACTCAGTAAAAATGATGGTGACTTCTTAATTCTCCAGAATCCCAAACTTTGACAGAGTTTACTTCTACTCTAGTGGTTCAGTTCAACAGTATTGTTCAGGAGTTAGGACAGAGCCTGTTTATTTAGCCTTTTAGTGATTTTATAAGCTACATAATAACAAATAATACAAAACCCAAATTTTCATCTCCTTTCCTACCTAGAGAGTATCCAATGGTTAGTAGCCAAAACCAGACAAATTCTCTGTTGTCTTCTGAATAAAATGAAAGCAAAAGAATTTTATCTGTAAATTTATAGTGACAAAGAGAATGAGAGAGGAGACTGCAGTGTATAAAAGACGTTAATAGACTTTTAATGATAGAGTGTGTATAGGACCATAACTGATTCAGAAAGCAGCTTGTCAAGGGCTTACAAAAGGGTAAGGTGGGCGGGCCACAGTGGCTCAGCAGGCAAAAATGCTTGCCTGCCAAGCCAGAGGACCTGGGTTTGATTCCTGGTGCCTGCCCATGTAACAACAACAAAAAAAGGGTAAGGTACTGGGAAGTAAGGCAATTCATACTGTAGAACCCTGAAAACACTGAAGAATTAGAGGCACTGATACAATGGGATGGTAGTATCATAGTATAGAAACTATCATAGTATAGTAATGCATAGAGGAGTTGGGACTGTGTATTATGAGTGGGTCTAAAAATGGGGAGTGGAGGGGAACATTAGTAAAAAGGTTGATAAAGATTAGTTAAACCCCTAAGTTGCTTCTTCACTCCATGCATCTTGGTAACTTGTACTCCCAAACTGTGGTTGTTCACCAAGGAACTGGTGAAATTAAATCAAGAAAGCATCGGATCCAAGGAAACTAGTCACTGTAGAATAAGGGAGAGCTGTACCCTGAAAAATAGGGATGAAATCAAATTTGGCACATGGAATGGTGGAACTTCCAGCCCTCCTGTATGTTATTCAGCTTCTAGAATGCCAGCAGCCAGATACACAAACATCAGACATAAAATGGCTGGACCCTTCTGTAGAAACACTAAAGGAACCTGCAGAAAAGACTTATGGAGACTGATATTTAAAAGTCTGCCAACAATCAGATGGGTCCCATCTGCCCATTTGATCTTTCTATATGGGAAATCACTAGTTATGGTCTTCTTCCTCAGTTCAATGCAAAGTTTCTGTTACTATTGTAGTGCCCTGAATTTAAACAGGAAAAATAATGTAGAATATCATTTGTATGTGCATATTGGAAGGGGGGTGATGGGGAGAAAGGGATTTGGGGCATCCAACAATATGAGAGATAGAGCCCAAGACAAAGAATTGGAAAGGAAGGGGGGAGAAAAAGAAGCAATATCTACAATTTTTTAAAATTCTTCAGATAACCCAACTCAGTGCCTTTGTCACACTTTTAGACAGTGGTCCATGACCCAGTATTCTGGGACTTCCTGGCACAATAACCTCTGACGTAGAGCCAGGTTCACAGTTCTGAGCCTCTTCTTTCCTGGGTTGTTCTCCAAAAGGTTGACGACCTCACAATAGAGAGAGATGCTTAGTGGATAGTAAGGGTGGGGTCAAGATGGGGTAGACTGTGTAGAAAGAGCTTGGACTGTGTCAAGACACATGCCTAGAAGGATCAGAACTGTGGACAGGCCAGGGATAAGAAAAGAGAAATCAAGCTGGCTGAAAAGCTGGAGCTAGTTGTTTGTCCTCTGGTCTCAGACACTACAAAAAAAAGTTAGCCCCAGACTTGCATTTCCTTCTAATTAGCCTCATATACCTGGATGTATGACACATAGCAAATTTTTTCACTTCCATGGGCCTCAGTTTCATCATCTGTAAAAATGAAAAATTTTGAACTTAATAATCTCCAAATACTTCAACCCTAATATTTTATGACTGTTCATCTTTTTTGAGCTTTATTTTTTACATCCAATAACGTATTTATTTTCAGGGTCACATAAACAATCATTTTGAAAGACATTTCCTATTCATTTCCAAAAGATACTGATTAAACTCACATAAAGCAGTAGGTTGGACGTTGTTTCTGTGCCTTTATTCTTTGTCGCCTTTGGATGTCTTTGACTAGGTGAGCAGTAATGTCTCACTGATGGGAGGGCCCTCTGTGCCAGTGACTCAGCATATTCTGGCTCATTTTTCTCTTAGACTAAGTTAAGGTGCCAAATATAAAACAATTTTCCTATGCAAGATTTAGCATGGAAGGAATTATTGAAACCACAGGGTGGAAATTAATGATTAGCTTGAGATGCTATTAGCTTACCAGCAGGAGAAAAAGACTAAATGAGCTATGATCTGAAATAAAATATGTCATCTTGGAAATTGCAAGAGATATGATGGAGAAACAATGCTGGGTAATAGGGGACAAGAAGGAATGAGCTATTAGACTGAGAGGCAAGGAGACAAGCATTTAAATTAAAAGGAAAGGACAATGAGACAGTGTGAGTTAACATGCAAGAACCCAGACTGAAAGACACTGTGGTTAGTGACTGCAGACAGGAAAAAATCCGTCAACTGAGGGAGAATGCAGCACTAAGTGGACTAGGCAAGTGAGAGGATGCAAACATACTTTTCTACTTGGAGAAAACTAGCGGACATAAAATTCATGCAAAGCACTTCCTCCTTTAGGCAAAATCATCGAGGGCTGCCAGGAGCAAAAAGCTTACTATTCAGAAAATTATTGAGAAAAAACTGTGGTGAGGAGATGTAAAACAACACAAACTGATGGGTAAATGTGGATACATTTAAAAAGATTAAAAGAAAGCCACTCTTCACCGCTAGGAAAAGGGGGGACTTACACCTTTAGGGAGTATCAAGGTGCCATAATTTTAATATATAAATATATTTTATAGAGAGTTAACAAAATGACATTCATGATTTAGTGATCATTCTTCTGTAAATCTAGCCAGGCTTGTGGGTTCAGACAGATCACCTCAAATCAAGAGCTGATGCCTTTGTTTATGGAAAGAAAAGTGCATGGGTTTTGCGGTAAAAACTTGTTAACCTCATTGTGATGTGCAAGCTGCAATTTATAGCACATCATTCCATCCTGTTTCCCTGGTTCCAGGAAATTTGGATGGGTAGAAGGAGATGCATTACAAATCCTTGGGGCTATACTGCAAACAGACTAGAGGAAATGAATTGCAGGTTTTTTTCAACATTGAGAATAGTTCATGCAACTAGGTAAGAAATTAGATCAGCCCTCTGCTCACCAGGGAACATTTTTTTTCAAAATTAGACACAAAGTCATGGGATAGGAACCAACATTTCTGATTTCCATAAACTTCCAAGTTCAAAGTTTCATCACAGATTACAACAAACTCTATTAAATAAGTACCAACCCTAATTCCAAAGAATCATATTTGCTATTTCAGCTTCTCCATATCCAAATATTTAATTAAAAAAGAAACTTATTTTACCACATTGCTATATGCTTGGAAATTGAGAATAATTTATTTACCTAGCTTTTCATTTTAAGGTGTATGTAATTAAAGCCTTAACAAAGAAGTCAGTGACTCTCATTTTATCAGTAGTATTTCCAATCTGTTGAAATCATTAATTTAACAAACTTTTCATTGTTTTATTTCCAAGACTAGGGTCACAAAGATGAGTAGGATATGGTCTGTTCCCTCAAGCAGTCACACTCTAATATGAGAGCCTTTTATAATGAATAAGTTTAATACAATGAGAAATATTCTGCACTACTTATACATCTAAGAATTGTGAGAAGACTAAAGATGGCATGATCAGCTTTCCCAGGTAATAAAATAATCCTCCACAGAGAAGAAGATGCTTGAGCTGGTTCTCGAAGGTTGAGAAGGATTCATCAATTTGTCAAAGTAGAGAATGTCATTGGAGGTTGACATCAGTGTCTACATAGTCTTGTTAACATGAGACAAAATGGGAAAGAGAATCGTAAAAGATTCCACGTGGCTGGAGCATAAGGAGTGAGGAAGAGGGCTTGTGGGCAGTAGGAAGGTGTGTAACCAATATTAACATAATGAAACATCATAAAATATAATTACCTACCTTCCTGAATTTACCACCAGTTAAACACCAGGGCTTTATTTTATCTCAAGATCAAGAGACTTGCTTTATTCTGTCTGATTTGTTCTTGGTGATCAGTGATAATATACATCGCTATCAAGCATGTCACATTTGTTATTGCTGACTGGTTTCATGTGTTGATTCTTTTTCTAATTCAGTTTGTGCCTCAGAATGCTTGAGAAAGGGCAACAAAAACAGATCCTATTTCATATTCAGCATGCGTATCTCAAAATAATGTCATTTTACAATTGGGCAAGTCATAGTTCTTTTCTCCTTCCTGGCTTTAGAGTTAACAAATTCTTAAGCCCTTCAAATGCCTTTTTTATTAACTTGTGAAAATGATTATTCAGACAAGGTTCTTTATTTAAGGAAGGTAGTTACTTTTATATTTCTTGGCATTAGAGCCATCTGCTCTGATTGGGTGTGGGTGTTTCCAGATGTTGTCATTCCCCTATAACCTGTCAAATCTTTTTCTATATAATACTCCCTAGAGAATAACAGCTGATTTACATTATTCTCCCTAGCAACACATGTAATATATTCAGGAACAATCTAATAATGCTAGTATATTAGATTGAGGCCAAAATTTTTAATCACAGCTCTCCTGCCCCTTCTTCACCCTCACCTTTTGGTTCAAAGTTTAAAACTTCTATTTATTAAAACTAGAATACAATTAGTTTGTTGCTTTCTAAAGATCGCAGAACTAAAAGCATGTGTTCTAATCTAGAAGTTGCATCTCATGTTACCTTCCTAGTTTAGAAAAGGTTCATAGAGAGTTCATAACACCTGTAGTATTTTCTTAATCTTCTATCGTTTACTCTCTATATAATTAAAAGGGGTAATTCTCATGATAGTCTTTAAAATATACCTGCTAGGTCAAGAGTGAAAGCATGTTATAACAGCTGAGTCAAGAAGCAAGACATGAGAGCAGATTACATAAGAAAGATACTACTGTGATAGCAATGAATCAGAGTACTTAACTAGTAAAATCAAAGAACATATCATTGGTGCTCAGAGTATGATGAGAGGTCTAATGTCTCAAAAACAGACATGTGCAGAACCATACGGTCAAGGAGAATGGCCACAGGGATAAACAAAGCAATCACCAGTCAAAATTCATAGAGCTAATAGACGGTTCACATTGTATCAATTCTGGGAAATGGGGAGTCCATCACTGGTTGCCTAAAATAATTTGAAAGCTTCCATTTCCTCCTTTCCTCCCTGCTTCCATCAATGGCAACCTGCACTGAAGATGGCTAATAGAATGGTCAGAAGAAACATTGGCTAAGTTATTTTTTCCTATAACACCATGCCAACATTAATAATTAGCAATAAGAGATAGCATGTGTTAATAAATGGCAGCTAAATACTTGCTGCGTCAGGGTTTTGGTCCTAGACTGTGAACAACAATCATGCAGATTCACCTCGCCTTGGTCTGCACTAGTGGATAAGTATTTCTGAGAAACTGTTAATAAAATGTAATGAGTTAAGAAATGTATTCAAATATTTATAAAGTGGGAGGCAAAAATAATAAAAATACATATTAAAAAGTATCATCTTAATGATTAAATTTACAAACAGCTATAAATGTTTTATACACTGTCCTTTTTAAAGGGAATATTTCAGGTAAAGGAAAGCTGTTAAATGAAGTATGGCTTACAATAGTAAAATTTAGAATCAACTTAAATGCACAATAACGGGGGGTAACTATCATATAAGATATACTATAGCATGTTGATAAATGGTACATATCGCAATATGAGAACAAAATGCAAGGTAAAAATTATACAACAAAATCACGTGCATATTAAAATACAACCATAAGCCTTAAGGAGAAGGCCTTAAAGATAAATAACTATAGGTAACTGAAAATGCATGTGATTTTTCTCTACTTTTAAACTTCATGTAATGATGTTATGTTAGTTTAATAAGAAATTTATGGCCTTGAAGAAAGATAAGATTAATAGCTCTTATAGGGTGGCTGCCGTGGCTCAGCAGGCAGAGCTCCGACCTGCCGTGCTGGAGGTCTGGAGTTCGATCCCTGGTGCCTCCTGCCCATATGCAAATTTTAAAAAAATAAAAAATAGCTCTTATATATAGATTGTTCATTTTGTTTCAGTAATATCTGGCAAAACTGAAAGATAAGTTTTGTTTTCTCCATTTAAAAAATGAAGTTAAAGATGATATAATTGGTCACACACTTAGCAAATAGAAGATACAGGATTCTAAAAGTGATTTATCTACACCTGTAACTCATCTTTCCATGAAACTTTGTCCATGTCCTACCCCATGTTGCTGCCTGGAAGTCAATTCCAGGTCTCCACCTTTTATTTCTGATCAAGAATAGCAAGTGGACATAATACTGTATGTGAAAGCCTTTGTGCTGGTTTGAAAGGATGTATGTACCCTAGAAAAGCCATGTTTTAATTTGAATCCCATTTCATAAAGGCAGAATAATCCCTATTAAATACTGTATGTTTGAAACTGTAATTAGATCATCTCCCTGGAGATGTGCTTTAATCAAGAGTGGTTGTTAAGCTGGATTAGGTGATGACATGTCTCCACCCATTGGGCTGGGTCTTGATTAGTTTACTGGTATCCTATAAAAAAGGAAACATTTAGGAGAAGGAGATTCAGAGAGAGCAGAGAAGAATGACATACCCCTGAGAAGCAGAGAGCCCACAAGCCAGCGACCTTTGGAGATGAAGAAGTAAAACACACCTCCCAGGAAGCTTCATGAAACAGGAAGCCAGGAGAGAAAGTTAGCAGATGACACCTTGCTCGCCATGTGCCCTTCCAGCTGAGAGAGAAACTGTGACCTTGTTCACCATGTGTCTTCTCACTTGAGAGAGAAACCCTGAACTTCATCGGCCTTCTTGAACCAAGGTATCTTTCCCTGGATGCCTTAGATTGGACATTTCTATAGACTTGTTTTAATTGGACATTTCCTCTGCCTTAGAACTACAAACTAGCAACTTATTAAATTCCCTTTTTTAAGGCCATTCTGTTTCTGGTATATTGCATTCCAGCAGCTAGCAAACTAGAACAGCCTTCAAACCATTCCTGGTTTCCCTTGCCCACTATACCCCTTGCAAATAGAGACTTTATGTTCCTCATGCAAGGTATGACATTTCCTAATAGAACTAAACATTAGCCCCCCAAACAAGTCTTTGTCTATCGGTGAGATTTTAAAAGTTGAGTAAAGAAAGTGAGTCTCCTCAAATCTGTATTCTCATACAAAATAAGAGGATTCTTTTATTTTTAATTTTGAAATAATTTTTGACTTACAGAAAAGTTTCAAAATAGTACAGGGTTTCCTGTATATCTGTCATCCAGCTTCCCATGGATAGCTTCCCCTATTATATCTTGCATTTCATAGCAAAACTATCAATACCAGGAATTTAACGTAGGTATAATAATGATAACTAAATTATAGATCTTATTGACATTTTTTTCAGATCTTATTCAAATTTAACCAATGTTCCCACTAATGTCCTTTTTCTGTTTCAGGTTTCTATCTAGGATTCCACATTGCCCCTGTTCTGTGTCCTTAATCTCTTCCAATCTGCAACAGTTCTTCAGTCTTATTTTTCAAGACCTTGACACGAAGAGTACTGAGTAATTATTTTGAGAATGCCCTTCAATTTTGGTTTGTCTGATGTTTTCTTATGATGGTCTGAAGTTAAGCATGTTCAGAATAAACACTTCAGAAATGCCAGTGTGTCCTTCTGAGTATTTCATGCAGAGAGCCATCATGTCAGTATGTCTCATTACTGGTGGTGTTAACTTTGATCAGTTGGTTAAGGTAGTGTCTTCTTGGTTACTCTTTCCATTTGCAGTTAATAAATATCTCAGTGCAGATATTTGAGAATATGATAATATCCTGTTCTTTCTCATACTTTCATTCACAAATTTTAGCATCTGTAGGTGGATCTGGTCTGCAGCAATTATTACTGTGATAACGTAATGACGATTTTCTACTGATATGTGATTTGAATCTCTAGTAAGAAAAGTCCTCCTATATTTCAGAAGACACTGTTTTTCCCTACTCAGGTCCTCAGTGCCTATAGTGAATGTAAACATGTTTCTTAATATTGTTTTTCTCTTAATTAGCATTGAATTTCATGAAAAAAATTTACTAACTTTATATCAATAATAGCATCTCATTCTCCTCAGATACCTTATTTTCTTTGGAACTAGAGTAGAATGGGTGAAAATTAAGACTCTGCACATGAACTATATGAGTCTTTTTTGGCATAAATTCTGGTGATGATGGAAGACATCAGTTGTGGTAATTTCAATATAATAGATGTCAGCAACCTGAAAAACTTCATTGATTTTATTAAGTATTCTCATGTTTTGGATCTTTAATGAAACAAATTTGATTACATGTGAGAAAAATCAGAATTCTCCAAGTTTTGTTTGCTTTACTATTTTCTAGCCCTTCTTTTCCTGTGTTGTTTTCTCAAGGGAATCATATTAATAGACTGAGAGATTCCATTCTCCTAAACGCAAAGGAAAATTTTCCCTCCAGAAAAAATTGGAGACTTAAGTGATTAAATGCCTTCCCATCCTCTTACCTCATTATGACAAGGGATTAGGAGAAGTAGCTTATGGGGAGGCTTGAATATGCCTATATATTTATGTGTGTCCTAGGGCAAGTTTTTTAACTTCTTTAGCTTTCAGTTTATATAAGACTAAGGACAGGAAGGATAAGTGATATCTAAGAGCTGACCTTTCATGGACCTCCAAAATATTATTTCTTCAAATTGTTATAGACATGCTATAAATGAAACAGTTAAGCTATTTATTATTCTACTTATCTTCTTGTCAGAAATTAACCCTAACAAGTAGGAGATAAGTAAAATGATTTTGTTTCTACTGTTCGTGTATTAATTCAAATATTCAATATTTTATTAATAATATCAAGACCAAAAAAGAAGGAATTATGGCAACTTCATTATTTTCTCTAGTATATACAAAGCATTCACAGTTAAGTTTATTGCCATTAACATATGTTTTTCAATCTACTACAGCAGAACAATCATTAGACAAAATTGCATAGTAAGAAAATTTAATCCATGCTTTCCTATTTTCCTTCTTTACTAAGATCTACATACAAAACTGTAAATCTACTCGAGTTAGGAACTTTATCTTAGCCCTTCCATATTCTCAGCAGCTTATACAGTATTGTGATATTGTAGACCTTTAGAATATGTTGTGTTGAGTTAAGTGACATATTTACTTATCAGACAGTTTCTTGTCTAAAAGGACTTTAAAAATTATTTGATAAAGTGTGCAGATTAAATGATGGCAAACTGAACCTACCCCCCACCTTATGATAGACTAGATATGCATATTATGGAAAAGTGTTTCTAGGGAGCCAGAAAATTGAAGAATTCTGAAATATAGAGTGCAAATTATATTAAATCAAAAGTAAAGCAAAGACACCAGCACCCAAAATATATAATATAAGCTGCAGCAATCTTCAGCAAGAAGACAACAATTTCCATGGTATCACAAGTTCTGAATCAAAAAGATCCTATTCTTGAAAACTGAACCTACCAAATTCCCCCATGAAAATTTTCTTTCCAAAGCAAGTATAAGTTATATAGAATGAGGTCTTTTGTGCAGCTAATAGGATCTGAGGGAAAGAAGAAGAACATAGCTGGACTTTCCCAATAAGCAAAAAGGGAAAAAAAGAAAGAGTTATATCCATAAAATACATTTATTGAAGTACTACATACCTCCTCATTTAGGAAATTGGTGGATATCCAGTTTGTCTTCTACATAGCTTAGCAGAACAAAACCTGCTAGTTGGGATATTCTGCAAACTTATGTAAAGTCCCAATTTAATAGAATTTACAATTTATGTTCATCCAGAGAAGGGAACTATTGGTTAAAAAAAAAAGCTATTGGTTTCACCTGCACAGAAAACACATGCAAATCATCTCTACTGATGAGCGGACTCTCCAACTGAAAATGTCAACATATATCCATGATCCCCTGAAAAGAAGGAGAAGGAGGAGGAGGAAGAGGAGAAACAGCAGCAACAGCAAGAAGTAAAAGAGAGGAAGGGGAGTAGGAGAAAGAGCAAGATGTGCAAACAGGAAAATTGACTCAAGGAACATATGATAATTTAAAGAACTTTTAAAATTCTGGTTAATATTCTCAGAAATATGTGAATATTTAATGTTTCTATGAAACAAGGAATAAGAAAGCTTTATTGGAAATTTTGAATATGATTTAAAAATAAAACTTTAATGGAAGGGCAGAATAATAGAATGAATGCACCTATATCTAATTTATAATCATAAATACATTTGGGAAAAATCTTTAGAATCCAAAACAAAAAGAAAATCATAGGAAATGAGCATGTGTTAATCAGGTTTCTCTAGAGAAACAGAACCAACAGGAGCTATCTGCAAGTATGAGATTTATAAAGGTGTCTCACGCATCTGTGGGGGTGGAAGAGTCCAAAATCTGTTGAGCAGGCTGTGAAGCTGGCAGCTCTAGTGCAGGGTCTGGACAAACTTCAGAGGAGAGGCTCGCTGGCTGAAGAAGCAATGAAACAGTCTCTCTTCTTCTTTAAAAACCTTCAACTGATTGGATTATCTCATAGTGGGAAACATGCCTTAGTAGATTGCCGATGTATGAACCACAGATACAATCAACTGACTCATGATTTAATGTGTCAGCCTTCAGTTATCAGCTAGCCATGAAATATCCTTGCAACAATGGTCAAGCCAGTGCTTGCCTGACCAGACAACTGGGCATCATCACTTGGCCAAGTTGACACTAGAACTGAACCATCACAGAGTGCAATATTAAGAAATGTTGAGTATCAGTCTACCTAATAAGAGTTCCCGAAACAGAGAATGAGCCTAATATCAACATGTGATAGAAGGGTATGTTCTGATTTAAAAAACAATCTTAACAATGTAATACTTTCAGAATAAAAAAGGCCATCTTATTCTACACAGAAGGAATAAAAAATAATATGCACCTAGGTATTTCAGAACTCCATGATAATGATAATACCCCAAGGAAAATGAATGATATAGGATTTATACTCACTTTTCTGCAGACATATACATGTTGTTTATTTTGCATTTCTATTTACACCACACCTTAAAGCTTCCTTAACAACTTAGTGTCTGCATGTAACTTTTCTTTAGCTACCTGGATATAGGTATGAATTTTATAACGGCTTCAAAAAGAAAGTGTTAGTTATTTTCTGTTCTATTATATCAGGACAACTAATTTTGCAACAGTGAAGTCCCCACTCACCACAAGAACTTTCCCAAAAAGAAAAAAAAAGTGTGACATTATTCTTTCTGGAAAATTGGTCTCTCAGCATTATTACAATGTAAGTGTCTCAGTCAAATCATATGATATAAAGGAAGCAATTTCTTTTGAATTCAGTGAAAAAGGAAAACATTCAAGAGGAAGAAAAGCTGTGTAATCACAGTCAATGAAGTATTTGTTACTATGAAAAAAGATAAGATAAAACAATTCATGCTTCACCTACAATGAGAAATATAAAGTAATGAAATTGGATACAAATTATTTCTCCCTTCAGTGAGGAAACCCAAATTTCTTTGGTATAATAGATCTGATATAAGAGGGAAATTTTTTAATGTAAATCTTCTGCTTTGCATTTTGGACTACCTATACAAAAGCATTAATGCACATTTAATAAACATGTAATTTTTATATTCAATATAATACAGAAAAGATGTTTCTCCTCTAAAGGAAAGATCAAATTGTCTCCTATCGCTTGTTCATCACTGAACTTTCAATGGTCATAGGTAGCCAGCCAGTTAGTTCCTCTAACATTGTCTCATATACTATAGTGAGCGATAGATTAAAGATGGTGTATTAGTTTTCTGTTGCTGCCATAAGAAATTGCCTCAAAATGAGTGACTTAAAGCAATGTAAATATATCATCTTACAGGTCTGTAAGGGAGATTTAAACACAGGTCTCCTTAAACTAAAGTCAGTGTGGTCTACTTGAGCTAAAGTCAGTGTGTCAGCAAGGTTGTGTTCCTTTTGGAGGCTCTAGGAGAGAAACAGTTTTCCTGCCTTTTCCAGCTTCTGATGGCCACCCACATTCCTTGGCACTTGAACCTCCTTCCACCATTTTCAAAGCCAGCACGACCGCAGCTTATAATCAGTCTCCCATAGTCACACCTCTCTCTCACCTTCACATCATACAAGAAAGGTTCTTTTCAGGAACGATGTGATTAGATTATGTCACCTGGATAATTCAGAGTAATCTCCCATCTCAAGGTGCTTAACCTTAATCACATCTGAGAAGTCCTTTTTGCTATGTAAGGTAACATATACATGTCCTGGGGATTAGGGTGTGGACTGTATTTAGGGGACCATTATTCTGCCTATCGTAGTACATCCTCTAGCCCCCAAAGAATCACATTGTTTCACATGCAAAATAAATTCATTCTATCCTAACATCCCCAAAAGTCTCACCCCTAAATCTCATCATCTCAGAAATCCAAAATCTCATCATCTAAACTAGGTATGAGGTAAGCTGTAGTGTAATCCATCCTGGGGCACAATTCCTTTCCATCTGTGGACCTATGAAACTAAATAACAAAGTTATCTGCTCCTAAAATACTATGATGGGACACTAAAAAGATAGCAATTATAGATATTCTGATTCAAAAGGGTTAAAGCTGCAAGTAAAAAGAGTTACTGGTACTAAGAAATTTTTAAATCCACCTAAAATCCATTAAGTTTCAAAGTCCTCTGTGGCTCAGCTATCTGGCTCTCAGCTCTGTACCCTGGGTCACCCTCCCTTTCTCATGAAAGGTAGCACATGTTTGCAACTGAGTAGTTGTATTAGACCATTTCCTGCCTGCAGGATTCTGGGGGTTTAAATGCCTTCTTTAATTTTGTACTCTTCCTGATCTTTTCTGTTCTAACTAACAGTGTTTCAGCAGGTTAAAATTCTCCAGATCCTTGTTGGTCTCCTGTGAATAACTCTATTAAACAAGATGATCCTAGGCAGATTTTTCCTAGATAATCCCATCACTATTTTTGCTGAGGCAGCTGAAGGACAATGCTTTTAAACCTTCTAGAGTCTCTCAACTTTAATTGAGGTGATATGTAAATTATATCAATTAACTGCTTCAACTCCTCAAAGAGTTTTTTGTGTGAATACTCTGACGTTTTGATTTTTCTAAAATCTAACAGAAGGTGGTATAGCCATACTGGTGGTTCGGTTCATGTGTCAATTCTGCCAGGTGATCATGTCCATTTGTTTGGTCACACAAGCATAGGCCTTACTTGTTACTGTGAGGACATTTTGTGGACCTGAAACATCAGTAAGTGGATTGAATTTTGGGCTGATTGCTTCTACAATCAACTGAAGAGATTGCCTTCAACAATGAGAGATAACAAATCCAATCAGTTGAAGGTTTTAAAAAGAGAAGTGATTATTTCAGCAGTCAGAAAATAAACTTCCATCTGTACTTCAGTCAGCCCGCTGTTCCTGGAGAATTATGAATGACCTTCATTGGACTTCCCAGCTTGCCATCTACCCTACAAAACTTGGACTTGTGCATTTCCACAGTCACATGAGGCAATTCTTATAAAATTTCATAACATTTATAGGTATTTCCTGTTGTTTTTGTTTCCCTAGAGAACCCTGACTAATACACCCCCTTGCCTTTTCCTTTACAACATGCTTGCCTGACAGTTAATCTCCTAATTTTATTGTTTTTTGCAATTCAGAGAGGTAGAGAATTTCCAAAATTATTGAGTCCTGTTTCTTTTTATTTAACAGGCCTTCCTCAATTTATTTCTTTCCTATTACATATTTTTTAAGTGCAAGTATAAAACAGACTGCAATCTCAACAATTTGTTTAGAATCTTTTCAGTTAAATGTTCACTTTCATCATTTGCCAGTTTTGCTCTCCACATAATGGAAGGACACAATTCTGCAAAGAATTCTACCACTATATAGCAAAGATTTCCTTTCCTAGAATTTCCAAAACCATACTCCTTATTTCCATCTCAATACTCACTAGCAGTGGCTTTAGCATCTATATTTCTTCTAAAGATCTGTTCATGACAATTTTGATATTCTCCAAGATGATGAAGGTGTTTTTTACTCTGCTTCTCAATCTTCACTAACAGAGTTAACTCCATATTTCTACTAATAATTGTATAAGTTGATTCATCTTTTCTCTATCATATTCCTAAAAATTCTTCCAGTTTCTGCTCATTGTGCAATTCAAAGCCATATTTTTAGATACTTGTTACATTGGCACCCCACTCCTGGTACCAATATCTGTATTATTTTTCTATTGCTGCTGTAAGAAATCACCATAATGTTAATATCTTAACACAGCACGAATTTATTATCTACAGAACTACAGTTCTATAGGTTAGAAGTGAAAAGCAGATCTTGCTGGTCTAGAGTCAATGTGCTAGCAGGGCTATATTTTTTCCTAGAGGCCCTAGGGAAAAATCTGTTACCTTGCTGTTCTAGTTTGCTAGCTGCCTAAATATGATATACCAGAATGGGAATGGCTTTTTAAAAGAATTTAATAAGTTGCTAGTTTACAGTTCTAAGGCCATGGAAATGTTTATAAAAGCAAGTATAGAGAAATGTCTGATCTAAGGTATCCAAGGAAAGATATCTTGGTTCAAGAAGACTGATGAAGTTCAGGGTTTCTCTCTCAACTTGGAAGGCACATGGTGAACAGGCAATGTCTACTAGCTTCCTCTCCAGGACTCTGGATTCATGAGGCTCCCCAGTGGCCTTCTCCTTCTTCATCTCTAAAGGTCTCTGGCTGGTGGACTCTATGGTTCTCTCATCATTCTGTTGTGATTCTGCAGTTCTCTCATCATTCTCAAAAAAAAAAAATCTCTCTCCAAAATGTCTCCTCTTTTATAGGATTCCAGTAAATTCATCCAGACCCATGTAGAATGGGTATAAATATGTCTCCATCTAATCAAGTTTAATAGTCACAATTGAAGAGTCCCACTTCATAACCTAATTAAGTTTCCAACGTATAGTACTGAATAGGGATTAGAAGAAACTGTTGCTCCCACAAGATTGATAAAACATGGCTTTTCTAGGGTACATAAATCCTTTCAAATCAGCACACTTGCCTTTTCCAGTTTTAAATGGCTGCATTCATTCCCTGGCTATTGTCCCTCTTCCAACTTCAATCTATCGATATTGCATCTTTCGGATCATTCTTCCATAATCATGGCTCCCTCTCTGACCACAGCTGGTAAAGATTCTTTGCTTTTAAGAAGCTACGTGATTAAATTGGGCCCACCTGGATATCCAGGGTAATCTCCCCCTCTCTAGATCCTTAACCTTAATCACATGTGCAAAGACCCTTCTGTCATGTGAATTAACATACATACAGGTTCTGGGGATTAGATTGTGGACACGTTCGGTCAGTTTTCTGACCATCTGAAAAGACTGTTCACTGTCACAAAGGCATTTTATTTTTCTTCTTTGGACACTTTTTTGCCCCCACCCCTACATCTTCTTAACCTTTTGAGAGATTGTGACCACTTTGTCTTATTCTTTGACCAACCAACCTTGCTTGATCTCCTGGTAGTTGACAATGTACATGGGCTCAGGTTTAGTGGAACTTCTTGATGGGTAGAGTTTCCAGAAAAAAGACTATGAGATGAAGAACCAATTGCAGGGGGTTTATTAGGGAGTGTTCTTTGGTTCATCACTATAATAGAGGAAGGAAAGAAGCAGCATGATTGGGCAGAAGAAGAAATTTGAATGTGATATATTCTCAACAAAAGCCTCGCTTACTATACATTGAGGAAGGGGTTCCTAAAGCCAGGATTAACCTTAAGAATTATCCTGTGTTACAGTGAAAAGACCAACTCTTTATGCTTTGGAAACTACCAGTCATTCTCCTGGGAAACGAGGTATCTTCCCTAACCTAGTACAGCTTCAATAAAAGGCTGGTAACTGAGAATCATCAGACAGAAGATCTCACAGAAGCTGGGTAAATAAATTCTTCAGTCTTGAATGGGAATTTGGAAGGGGTATCACAGCATCCATAATCCTCCAGATTTTGTCTTCTTAACTTGGCTGCTTCTTTACAACATTTACTCTCATATTATAGATGTTTTCTGTTTCTTTGGTCATGATGTCTGTGGGAGATTGAATTGTGTATATCAGTTTGGACATGTTCTAGATCTTGGTCAACATTCTGGTGGCTGTGGCCCCATTGTAAATAAAATCTCTTCAAGATGTTAATTCGGTTAGGATGTGGTCTCACCGAATCACTTTGGTCTTTATTTCAGATTACTGGAGTCCTTTATAGACAGAACAAAAGTAAGAGAGGGAGGGAAAAGGAGAGGCCACCATGTGTGTGGCCTGTGATAGAAAAGCCAAGGATCTCTGGCAGCCAGCCCCAGAATGCCACAGTCATTGGGAAGAAAGTATCAACTTGCTGATGCCTTTAACTTTGGACTATTCCTAGCCTCAAAACCATGAGCCAATAAATTCCTCCTTTTTTTTTTTTTAAGAAAACCCATCATATATATATGTTTTAGCAGCCAAGAAACTAAGTGTCTAACTAAGTTTTCATTCTGCTGTCAGCCCCAATTTGCATGAAAACTAAGCACTCACTTCTTTATTTATACATCCTTCTTCTAGCTCCATTTTATCTCTCCAGTTAGCAAATGATGTCAAATTAAGACTGTCTCATTTGAACCTTGATAGACTAATAATTGGGAGGTGCCCTTATACAAGACTGCTTGTTTCTATGATAATTCAGCTTCCACTTTAGTCTATAGAATGCGGTGTGAGAGGTTAGGGATCAAACAATACTTTACATCACTAAATTACATGCATATAAGAACTAGAATTGAGAATTCAATTATTGCTCCTTTAATAATCTTGTGTACTGTGGTATGGGTGGTTTTGGAACCAGTCATCTGAAATCCAATCCACTTATGGGTTTGGGGATCCATTGCAAGAGAAAATTCTTAACTACACTGAATCTCAGTTTCTTCTTTTGCAAATTTTAGATAATATTAACTGTGCTGCTTTGAAGCTATTGTATATCCCCAGAAATGCCATATTTTTTTCCCAATCTTGCAGAGGTAGACCCATTGTTTAGGGTGGGACCTTTTGATTAGGTGGTTACCATGGAAATGTGTCTCCACCCATTCAAGATGGGTCACTTACTGGAGCCCTTTAAGAGGGAACCATTTTGGAAAGAGCTGACAGAGCCAACAGAAGACCCAGACATTTGGAGATGCAGAAAGTAAATGCCTTCAGGGAAGTTATTTGAAATCAGAAGCCAAAGACCACAGCAGATGCCAACCATGTGCCTTCCCAGCTGACAGAGATGTTCTGGACCTACCAGCCTTTCTTGAGTCAAGATATTTTTCTCTTGATTTTTCTCCATCCCATTTCTGATATATTGCATTCCAACAGCATTCAGCAAACCAAAAGATTAACCAATTCAGATGGTTGTTTATATGCTGAAAAATATAGTTATATATAATCTCTTTCAATTGTGCTTGGCACATAATTAATGTTCATGGTTCATTAATTGTCTTTCCTTTCCTCTAGATTGTTATTAGGTCTTTAATCATCTTTCAACTCTCTTTCCCATACCTCTATTCCCCAGTATGCCATCATCTTTATTATGTAGTTAGTACATTATACATCCATTAGCCTGGGAATATAATATTTAGATAAACTTTTACTCATGAAATGAAGAAAAGATTTTTAAAGGGAAAATAAAGACTATTTTATGAAAGCTGAATTCTATATTATTCTTTGTTCACACCTTTGGAGATTTAAATATAAATTTTGTGTTCAAATTGATTAGAATGTAAATTACAACTGGGAACAAATAAGCAATTATTTATCATAAATCTATTGGTAAAAAGATGTGGCATACTAATGGAAATTGTATATTTTATATTTTAAAATATGTTTATTTGAGAACTGTCAATACATAATTGACTTTTTTTTAGAATAACTATGTTTCTTAACCTTTTTTATAAACTATTTCCATAAGCATCATATGGAGGCAAATGCTCCTTTCCTCAGAAAATATACATACCTGGAGTTTTGAAGATTATATCTGGAGCACATGAAACCTGTGAAGTAGAACCATACATGCTCTCACACAGAGGCTTTCAAACTTTTAAAATAACTATGCATGGTATAAATATGGTTTCAATGCACTTATGCAAATACAACCACACACATAAATGAAACAAAATATTCATGAGGGAACACTTAATACTTATTATATGCATTGCACTCTAATTTTGATTGTTTCGTTCTATCCTGTTTGATTTCCTTTAACAAAAGAAAAAAGTTTGTTGCCTAGTTCATTAACTTGATCTCATGACCTCCTAATCATCCATCATTACCCATAAACAGGTTAATTTACAATTTGAAAACTACTGCCAGGGGCTCCCAGGATTCCATATTAAAGTGTTATATGTTTGGAGGGTTAGCTACAATGCAATTATAAGATGCTATGTTGCAAAGAATTAGCCATTTCTTAGTTGTTGTCGCTTTATAAATCTAGAACAGCACAGGAAAAGAGTGGAAACCATCACTATTAAATGAAAACCTATCATCTATTTAAGTGTCTGCCCATGTTTCTGAATAGCCAGATACTAGGAGAAATAATTAATATCCATCAATTTTGAACAAACCCAGAAAACATTTTTGAAGGTGCTATATATACAACACTCAAAGAATATAATATTTGTCAAATATATACCAGTCTTTTCCTACAACTGGTGTATTTCTTGATTTGGTATGTTGTTAAACACAGTGATTTCATTCCCTTCTTTGAAAATAGAAAAAAATTTAAAAAGCACGCATGAAGTAGAGTCAGGACCTGTTTCCATGCACTCGCCTTGCTACCAAGTATTAGGACATGTATGTTTGACAGATCTGTTGGATGCATTCCTAACTCATATCTGGAAGGGACTCCAGACTAGGCAGCACTTAAAAATGTCTTTGCAATGTTCACTGCTGGGACACTGCTGGTTTTTGTAATCAAGTCACAAGCCATAAGATTGAGAGCTAGGCCAATATCATTCACATTTCATGTTACTGTCTTTATGTTAGATTAAAGGTGCACACAGCACATTAAATAACTAGCAATTTGACATTCTTGTTTCCTAATATTATATGCTATTTTACATAGAAATAAGCAGTTTATTTTCCTAACTTAGTATACAAATCTAATAAAAGTTATATATTAAAGAATACCTAATTCAGATCAATAGTTAAACAACATGTTCCAAATTCAGAACTTTTTATAAATTCTGAATGAATTGCTTGCAAAATCTCAACTATTTCGGGTAAATAAAGGCAAATTCCAAGCAGAACCATCATCCAATATTATACATTTCACCTCTCACAGCATCCATTAATGCTTTCTTCCCAGTAAACTGTTCTTAGAAAAATTGTTAATAAATCATATTTACCTCAGTTGTGAGCAAGTGATAATAACATTTCATGCTTGTACAGCCTCTTAGAGGTTTATTGATTAAAAAAATTTATATGGAGAGGCAATCATTTTATATAAGTGTAATATTAATTTATTATATATTTTTTTCTTTAACAAGGACTCATAGAACTTACTTATTAGGAATTATTCTAAGTTCTTTATTATAATTATTATTATTTTTAGTATTAATCTTTGTAGTAGCACCATAATTTAAGTAGTCTTATTATAAGTCACTTGCCTACTATCACACAGCAAGTAAGTTGAAAAAATGGGTGCATTTTGTAGCAGTTTTTAACATCAAGAATTAGTCTTAGTTATCTTCTACCATCCTGTTTTAGTAACAGAACAAACAAAGACCTCATTCATCAGCAGCCTGTAGATTTCTTCATATCTCAGAGTTACAGATTCCATCACACCCAAAATTTCTAAAATCTCTTTTTTATCTGTTGTGGCTTATAGAATCAAAATGGTTAAGTCTGTTAAAAAGCCCAATGGCTGAATTTCCTTCATAAGTGATTCTTCTTTCTGGACTTGAGATACTTCTCAAGGGATATTTGAGTTCATGCAATGCATGTGGATATATATTGTAATGTTTCACTTGCTGAATAGCAATGCCAAGGAGTCAATGAGCATACCTAGAGATCTCACCTTGTAAAAGAATTGAGTGTACCACAAGCTCCCCTGAACCAAGGCCCTGCAAACCACCACCCCACCCTCTGCCCACCGCTATTTGTATTTGGCAATTTGGAACATCTCCTGTTACTTTCTAAGGATAAGGATGTAGTTGAAATTCTTCTTCAGGATTCCTTCGAAGTTATTCAAAAATCTATTAATTCCCTTCCAAGAGATATCAAGCACTCTAGGAATTTGGTTTATCTGGTCACTAAGAGCAATCATTATTCTCACAACAGATGTGACAAAACATGTGATAAAAAACACTTTCAACCAGAATATCCAAAAGTGAAGTCCTGTTCAAAAATGTCTGTTAAACTATATATGCTACAAGTCCTTTTGGATAATTGTAATATTCATGAAACTTAAAGATTACAACAACTGCTGCAATCAAGAACACAAATCAACCCAGAATTTCCTAAAACTTGTAAATATAGACTTCCTCTTTTCCTCAGACAAACTATATCCTCGATTAACATCCTATATATTGCCTTAAACCGAGAAAGGAATCATTTATGTTAGAAGCCTATGAGATCTTTGACAAATTTAGTATCAGTTTCCTCATATTTAACTTGCAATTGTGGTTAAATAGGATTGTGTTTGTAGGGTAACTGGTATGTAGCCTGTCACCTCAAAGTGGGTGATGCATTGATATTATTTTGTTTACAAGTTTATAAACTGAAGTCAATTTTCATAATCTACTTCCACCACTTAGTAGGTGAACTATCTTAGGCTTGGGGCTATATCATCCCTAATGTCAAGATTTTTCCTCTGAAACTGTGGCTATTAATAGTATATACTTCTGAGATTCATTGTGAAGATAAAAAGTATGATGCACATAAAATAGAAGCTCACTGGCACAAACTGCATGCTTAATAAATGTTAGCTGGTCTTATTGTTATTTCCGTGCTTCCACCTCTTTTCCTCAACTTTCACCTGAAGCATTTCCAAGAATGGTTAGGTATTTAGCTCAAAGAATGATGGGGAAATCCCTACCTATTTTGTTTCACTCTCCATGTCCAATTTTGTTTTCCAGATGTGGGGAGGGAGGGAGGCTGAGTATTTGTTTGTAAAGTTAAAAAAAATAATAAAAAATTATATATGGGTTGATTTGTGTTCTTGATTGCGGTACTTGTTATAACCTTTAAGTTTCATGAATATTACAATTATCCAAAAGGACTTGTAGCATATATAGTTTCACAGACATTTTTGAAAAGGACTTCACTTTTGGAAATTCTGGTTGAAAGTGTTTTTTATCACATGTTTTTGTCACAAATGATTCCTAGCATCATTCATTGAAGACTATGCTTTCCCAATTCAGCGGTCTTCACCCCTTGGCAAAAATAAGTTGGCTATAAATGTGAGGGTTGATTTCTGGGCTCGCAATTTATCCCACTTGTTAATATGTCTATCCTTGTACCAGTTCCACAATGTTTTAATCATTGTGGCTTTCTAATAAATTTTCAGATCAGGAAATATGAGTCCTAGAACTTCCCTGTTCTTTTTCAACATGGCAAAAGAAAGAAGGTGGACCCCTACCTCACACCAAATATAAAAATCAACTCAAAATGGTTCACAGACCTAAACATAAGAACCAGAATTTATAAAATCCTGAAACAAAATAGGGAAGGATTTTCAAGACCTTATGTAAGACAATGATTTCTTAGACTTTATACCCAAAGCTCAAGCAACAAAAGAAAAAATATAAATAAATGTGACCTCATCAAAATTTTAATTTCTGCTCATCAAAGGACTTTATAAGAAAGTTCTTTACTGAGGGATTTTTACCACGACAACCTACACAATGGAAGAAAATATTTGCAAATCACATATCCAATAAGGTTTTAATATTCAGAATATGTAAAGAAATCCTACAATTCAACAACAAAAAAGACAAATAACCTAATTTTTAAAATGAGCAAAAGATTTAAATAGACAGTTCTCCAAAGAAGATACACAAATCACCAAAAATCATCTGAAAAGATAATCAACATGATTTCTATTAGAGAAATGCTAATCAAAACTATAATGAGATACCTTTTAATACCCAGTAGAATGAGAACTATAAAAGAAAAAAAGCAAAGCTACAATTATTGGAGAGGATGTAGAAAAACAGGAACACTCATTCATTTTTGAGGGTAATGTGAAATGGGGTGACCACTGTGGAAGATAGTGTGGCAGTTCCTCAGAAAGTTAAGTATATGACCCAATAATCCTACTACTAGGTATATACCCTAAAGAATTGAAAACAAGATTCAACCAGATATTTACACACCAATATTTATAGCTCATAACAGTATTTGCAGTTGCCAGAAGATAGAAGCAACCCAAGTATCCTTCAACTGATGAATGAATGAACAAAGTGTAGTATAAATGCACAATGGATACAATATTCCATTTCCAATATCATAAAATATAATATCATTTTCCATGCTGTAAAAAGAAATGAAGTTCTGATACATGAGACAACATGGATGAACCTTGAAAACATCATGCTGAGTGAAATAAGCCAAACACAAAATGACAAATATTATAGTGTCTTACTGATAAGAAATCACTAAAATAAGCAAATTCATAAAGTCAGACTCTAGAATATAGGCTACAGGGCACAGGGTGGGAGGCAAGGAATGGGGAGTTAGTGCTCGAATTGTGCAGAGCTTCTATTTGGGAAGATGGAAGAGTTTTGGTATTGAAAAATGATGATGGAGGCACAAAATTGTGACTATAACTTACAGCGCTGAATTGTATATTTGAATGTAGTTCAAAGGTAAAGTTTCAGGTTACATATATGTTATTAGGATAAAGTTTAAAAAAATCCGTGAGCCTGTACAACACAGACAATGAACCTTAAGGTAACCCATGGACTATAGTTAATAGTACAAGTATAAAAATGCACTTTCATCAATTGTAACAAATACTCCATAATAATGCAGTGTTGAAAATGGAGTGGTATATGGGAAACTTGTATTTTATTCATGAGTTGTCTGTAAGCCACAACTTGTCAAATAAAAGCAACTCATTAATAAATAAATGGAAGAAAGTTTTTTAAAAAGAAACAATTTAAACCAGGAATTGACAAACTTTTGTACAGCCAGCAAACTAAGAATCATTTTTAAATTTTAATGGTTGAAAAAAATCAAACAAGAATACTAGTTTGTCACGTAAAAATTTCATGCAATACACATTTCCATGTCTATTAATTATGTTTAATTGGTACACAGCCACAGGTGATTGTTTATGTATTATCGAAGGCTGTTTGTGTGTGACAGTGGCAGAGCTGAGTAGTAAAACCCCCAAAACAAACAACAAAACTACACACAGAGAATCTGAGTGATGGATTTCACATGGATTATTACAAAGATGTTTTAATCACTTTCTGCACTTCCACTCTTGCCTCACTACAAGAGATTCTCAAAGCCAGCAGGCAGAACATCTTACACAATCTTTTCCTAGTGGTCTCTCTGGCTCAGTACTTTCCTGCAGTCCCCACTACCCCATTTAAACTTCTTGCTCTTTGAACATGCCAAGAGCATTATTTTGTCAGGGTCTGTTTCCTCCACCTGGAAACCTGTTTCCTCATGATCCACAAATTCAAATATCTGCTTAGTGATTTTATCTGAAAAGTCTTCCTCAAGAATACAATTCAAAATGGCTTATCCTACATCTTTCTCTCTTCCTATTACCTACTACATGTTTCTTTGATAGAATTTATCACCAACTGATCATTTCAGTTTGCTTCCACTAAAATGAAAGTCCCATGAAACAAATAATGTGTTGCTTTTTTTCACTGGTGTATTCTCAGGAACCAGAAAAGTTTTTGATGCACAAATTGTGCTTGATAAATATTTGATTACTGGGTTACTTTGTTGAATAATAAATGCTTAGGTTTCATCACTTGGAACCAATTGAAGAGGCAGTGTGATACTTAAGTCTTGCACTTAGTGAACACAAGAAGACTAAAAACCTTAATATCTGTTTTGCCAGGCGCTATTATAAGCACAGAAAAAGAGTGAGATCTACTGAAGACAACACATGGAAAGAGTTTGGGAGTGAAGGAAAACAACTGCGAGCATTGCCTCTTTCCCTTTGGCAGTCATTATGACCTTAAAGAGGGTCCTTGAAGCTCAAACTGAAAGACATCTTTTCTGAGTCTGCTTCTGAAGGAAAAGGGGCAATGAAAACCTGAATCTAAAAAAGGTGATGTTGCCTGTCATAAAATCATATTACCAATTATAACCTAAAAAAAGCTACTAATAGAATTTTAGAACATTTTTACCTTGACAGCAAGCATCTAGTATAAGCTGTAGCTATGATTCTATCTGTCCTTGTGTTTTCTCAAATGAGTGGTAGATTTTTGTCAAATCTACTGCTGAAGTTGACATATTAAGAATCTTACTAAGCATCCTGTTCTAATGTGTCTAAAAGTTTAGAAGAAGTTTTAGAAGAAGTTTTAGAAGGTGTTTCATTTCATCCATACAAGAATGTGGACCTCTCTTATGTTTCTGAAATAGTTTCCAAAAACTAAGGAAAACTTAGCAAAATACATAGAAAACACCACAGTCAATATTTTTCTTTGCTTCCAGTCTGACTCAATGACAATGATATATGGTAATAAGTCTTAATTCCTTAAATATATAACAACATTACTTTCAAATGTTTCATATTGAAATGATAGACATATTTTATTACTGGGTTTCTATTTAACCATAGGAAAATTAAAGAAGCATCCACTGATTTAAAGGCTTAGTGCATGGTCTCATTGGAAAACAAATCAAACAATATCCACCTATAGGGCTTAAAATATGCACATATATATCTGGTAGATTGGATGGCAAAACACGGACAGAGATGAAAATAAGAATGAATGATGTTGTCTCCAAAGGAAATTTATCAATAAGAAGAAGTAATCTTTAACAATGCGTCAGATTTCACAATTGGGGTCCATTAATATCATGATGGCTATTTATTTTTGGCACTTATCCCATGCGAGACACCAAGAGGCTTGGACCTAGTCTATAATGCTTCAAAATCTAGGCAACTATGCTGTGCAAACTATCACAGAGACATGCTCTGGAGAAGAAAGAGCTATGTTTACTACTCTGTTAGTGGGAGAAATGTATATATGTAATAGCAAAATAGTAGCTTCAAAAAGTGGTTCATGAAATTATGCTGGGAAACAGTGGCCTGAATGGAAACTAAGTAGCAGTATAGACAAAGCAGAGGCACTAACAGCTTCCTGAGGCACGGCAGGATTAATATTGTCAGCTAAGATCCAAACAAGTCCTGAGAGTATATGAGATAATTCACAATGTCTCCCAAAGATTCCATAGTGCAGAGGAAACTCAAATCTCATGGGGATGTAGGTAAGGGATATGAAACAAGCAAAATATGGATCTACTTTAAATGTTGAGGGCTTCAACATTTAGCAAATTGAAACATAAAACTGAGCCCCCTTGTTTATCAATAGTCTGGTAACCTTACTAGATGAACATTTTCTTCAATTGAATGTTACATTAGAGTATTTTTTTCTACAAAGCTCTTCTTTAGAGAGATGGACCTGTTCACTGTTGTTAGGGAAGTAGAATGGTGCAGCCCCTCTGGAAGGCAGTATGGTGGCTCCACAGGAGTTCAAGTATAGGGTTGCCATATGATCCTGCAACCCCGTTATTAGATATATATTGGGAAGAACTGAAAACAGGGCCAGAAATGGACATTTGCACCCTGGTATTTATGGCAGCAATATTCATGATTTGCAATGAATAGAGATGGCCTAAGGGAAGGATGGAAGGTGCATACATACAATGGAATAATGAACAGCTACAAGAAGAAAAGTAATTGTGAAGTAGGCAACAAGGTGAATAAAACTGAGGACATTATGTTGAGTGAAATAAGACAGAAATGAAAAGATAAATATTGTAAGTCCTCACCAATATGGATTAACAATAATGTGCAAACCCTAAGAACTGAACTCAAGAGCATAGGTACTCAGAGGATAGAATATGGACAGAGATTGGGCAATCAACAATTAAGGGGTACAAAATGTTCAATAAGACTTATTGTAAAGTCCTATATTGTAAGCTCTTACAGTAGTCACATCTATTCCTGAGTTTTGACTATTATTTCTAAATTCAGAGATGCTGAGCTCTCTGTGTATAACCTTGTCTTTTTCTGGAACTTCAGGTATCTGTGTGACATCTGAGATTCAGAGTAGAGTTCTGCAACTCTAAAGTCAGCACTATCCCATACAGCAATTGCTTAAAAAAATGAAAAAGAGATCACATTTCAATTAGAGATATGAGTGAAGCTGATCTGGTTAGGACTAAGGTAAATCAGAATATACGGTAAAGGATGATATTGACTGTATTTTAAAACCTCAACTTCTGTATGAGAACAAAGGAAGAGATATTTATTTGGCAGTGTAGCATGCAGCTCCTGTTTGTCCAAGCCATCTCCTCTCACAGCAGGCAAGCCCCTGTTTGCCCAAGCCTTTTCCCCTTGCAGTAAGTGGACCCCTCACCCTTCCTTGCACATTTAAACTACCTCCTCTTTAAAAATTCCCCAAATTCCTCTGAGCAGTCAGAACTACACGCAAACAGGACGCTTGTCCCAGGAATGGGTAAAACTGCATGTAGGCAAATTAAAACAAATTCCTGTAAAGAAACCCCTCTGCTAACCACTCATCTGCTTCTGTAAACCCAGCTTCGCACCTTTCCCAATTTAAACCAGCCGATTGTTTCCTTCCAACACCACCAGTTCATACCTTGTCTTTAACACGTCATCTTGTCTATAAAAGTTCTTGTAACCTTCTGTTCAGGGCTCAGACTTTTGAGGTGACTTGGTGGGGCCCAAGTCACTGGGCCCTGTGTGCACGGGGGAATAAAATCTTGCTTACTGAAGCTCCGGAGCCTCAGTCCCAATTCCTTCGGTGTTCTGTGTAACATTCCTGGAAGCTCTTGCAGAGCTTCACTCCTGGTTTCGCACAACAGTGCAAAATTTTTATTTTCTGTAGCACACTATCTAATTTAAGTAATGGTCAGTTTACTTAAACAATGCAATTTCATAGAACCTAGAATAGTATGATCTTGTTATTTTGTACAGATTAATACAATACCCTGATACATCCCAGAGTAATTTGGGCAGAAAATAAAAAAAAAAAAAGTATTTACATAGTCTCCTTGAGGGTTTGGGGGAAAATGTTGAAATATTAAACGTCTCCACCTGGGGAATTCCTGATATTCATGCAAGTATTGAGAACTCCCAATTTAATAAGCTAAGCCCTTGATCTTGGAATTTGCCCTAAAGAAACTTATTCCAGCAAAGGAGAAGCTCAACCTACCTATAATTATGCCTAAGATTTACTCCCAGAAAACCTCTTTTGTTGCTCAGATGTGGCCTCTCTCTCTAAGCCAAGTCTGCAAAAAAACTCACTACCTTCTCCCCTGTGTAGAACGTGACCTCCAGGGGTATAAATCTTCCTCATAATGTGGGACGAAACTCTCAAGGATAAGCCCAGCCCAGTATTGTGGGATTGAAAAAGCCATTGTGACTAAAAGGGGGAAAAGAAATGAAATAAAGTTTCACTAGCTAAGAGATTTCTAAAAAAGTCAAGAGGTCATTCTGGAGGGTATTCTTATGCATTACGTAGACATTCCTTTTAAGTTTTTAGTGTATTGAAATAGCTAGAAGGAAATACCTGAAACTGTTGAACTGTATTCCAGTAGGCTTGATTCTTGATGCTGATTATATAGCTATAGCTTTCATGGTGTGACCGTGTATTTGTGATAACCTTTTAACTGCCATTCTCTTTATCCAGTGTATGGGCAGATGAGTAAGAAAATAATAACAATCAAATAAATAAGTAATAAAGGGTATGAGGGTTATAAGGGGTGTGGGATGTTTTGGGTGTTATTTGTTTATTTTGAAGTAATGAAAATGTTCTAAAGTTGTTTCTGGTGATGAATGCACAACTATATGATGATACTGTGAACTACTGATTGTATACCTTGGATGATTATATGTTGTATGAATATATCCCAGGTTGTATAAAAAGCTATTATATACATAAAACCATAATACAACTCACAATAAAAATGCAAGCATAAAGTTTATAATTATAAAAACAAATGTTTATTTTACTCTAGGTATCAATTTTTATTAATGTTTTGCTGTAGTCCTACTTGAAAGTTAAGGCATTTTAACTATGATTAACAATTAACTAACAAAATATACCATATATATGGAGAATCTTCTAGTTCAAACAAGGGCAAAACATATCTGCATTCAGGAAGGTGATAATTTAATTCTAGGAAGGAAAGTTAATGCACATAAACTGTTAAATATGCAAATATATGTTGTTACAGTGTATAAATATCAGAAATGATTTAGTAGAGCCAAAATTATTGAATATGCGTTCATAGAGAATGTGAATTCAAATTAGGCTCTGAAGAATGGATAGAAACTGAATAGGAATCTGAATATCCATGATGTTGCCATATATCACATCAAAGTTCACAAACTAAATAATCGTTTGTATGTTAAATGTCAATTATTATTTTTTTAACTAATTATAGACAAGTAAAGAGCATTGTACTATTAGAACATGAAGTAGAAAAAGAACACACTCCATGATTTTGATTCACTCTCTGTCCAAAAAATTTTAGAGCACCGCAGCTGAACATTTGCTGAGCTTCATCATTGAGTTTCTCAGAGGTAATGCCCAACTGCAAATAGTGAAACTTCCCCATCTTTACCTGAAAGGAGACAAGGAGTCAGAGAGTTACAAGTGTATGCTTTTATATTATTTACCAAATTATTAATATAAAGAATCATAATTCGAAGCTATATACATTTATTTTTACTTGGCAAATTTAAACTTTGTTTTTATTTACATAAGCATAACAGTGTTTTTAGGTCATATTTAGCTACTCAGAAAATTTGTTTTATTGATGGAAACTCCAAAGATAATAGTACTAGGGCATATAATGTCAGGGAACGTTTCATTCTCAGTGTAGATGCCTGCCTGTATTTTTTTCTCTGTATGCTTTTATGAATCAGAAACTGTTACACTAATATTTTGATCATATTAGTTTTGATAATTTTGGCTGTCATCAAATAGCAAAAATTATTTGTAAATCATTAATCAGATTTGTTTGCAGTTTCTTGCATTAAATCAAGTAAAGTTTGCCTATTTGAGCATTTTAATTAAATATATTCATACACAAACATTCAATGATCAAGAATGAGATGGCAATATCACATATTCAACATATTTACTTTTAAAGAATTAAAAAAACTGGAATAAAATAAGAATTTCAAGACGGTTGCTTTTTATCACTTCACTGTAATAAGTAATGAATAAGTAGAGGCTAGTGTTATTAAGTATGATTAAAACACAACAATTAATTTGTCAAGGTTTACTATCCATCGCAACCCAAATTTATTTCACATGTTATACATTTATTAATTCATTTCTATGCAAAAGTATAAATGCTCTTTGTAACCAGATCCAGTAGTACAGAAATACAGTAAGAAAAGGAAAAGACATATATTAAGAAGAGGAAAAATATTCCCTATTTGTCCCTCCCAAATGAAAATACTATTAAACCTTTGGTGTGTATTCTTCAGACTCTATTTAAATGTATAGAAAATGCATGTGTGTGTACTATTTTATAAATGTTCACATGCATATGATAAGTTTTAAAAGTAAAAACTGATATAACATCATAGACACTGATAATCACTTTTCTTTTTTCAATACATAATATATTATGGAATTTTGTTCTTGTTACTACATTTTTTAAATCTACTGGACTGCTATAATTTATATAAACATCTCATTCATTCATTCATTCATTCATTCATAAACATTTAAGTTAGTCTCACTATTATGTTACTATAAAAAACATTACAGTTAACATTCTTACAAGATTAAGTTTGTGTGCTGGTGCTATAATTGTGTATTTGAATAAAGACAAAATCCTTAACTTGGTATATGTGGAAAACCAGATTCAACATCTGCCAAAATTTGGAACAGACTAGGGGTCATACTTCTTTGCACCGAAAAGCTTTTCCACACCTACCCCACTTTTTCTCCTAAGTAGGCTGTTCTTACTAGCTTATTAGATCCTAGCTTAAATATAACTTCCTGATGTTCCTGATTAGATTACTTATACTAGTGAGTTTTCTCATTGCACCATGCCTCCTTACTTCCTTGCAGTCGTCACAGAAATACACACAAACACACATACACATAACATTTTTAAAATTCATTTTATCTCCTTCACAAGATTATAAACTCGGCAGAGCTCCGACCTGCCGTGCTGGAGGTCTGGAGTTCGATCCCTGGTGCCTCCTGCCCATATGCAAATTAAAAAAAAAAAAAGATTATAAACTCAACAAAGGTAATGTCATTTCTACTTCTGCTCATGATTTTATATAGCATTTAAACCAATGCCTATAAAATATTAGGTGATTAATAACTATTTCTTGAATCATTAAATTAACAAATGCCTCTGATAAGTTTAAAAACCTTATCAAATGCCTATGAGAAGTTAAAAAAAAACCTTCAAAGTAACCTTAATTTGGTTGCTTTGAATTTATGGATTAGTTGGGGAAGAATTCATATCTTCAAATATCTATTCAGCTTTCTTTTACATATTTTCTAATTGTTTTAGAATTTTGATTTATTATCCTAGAGGCTATATTAATTTCCTATTGCTGCTGTAACAAATGACCACAAACTCAGAGTTTAAAACAAAGTAAATTTATTATTTTACAGTTCTTGAGGTCCAAAATTAGAATTTAAGGGGTTAAAATCAAGTTGTCAACAAGGTAGCATTTCCTCTGGGATATTGCTAGGGAGAAACCATTTCCTTGTTTTTTTCCAACTTCTAGAGGCCATCTGCATTCCTTCCCTCTTCCTTCATCTTCAACATGCATCACTTCAACCTCTGCTCCTGTAGTACTATCCCCTTTTTCTGACTTTGACGGTCTTGGTTCATTCTTAAATGGATAATGGTGATGACACTGGGCCCACCTGGATAAATCTCCCCAACCATGGTTCTTAATTTAATCACACCTTCAATTCCCTTTAGCCATATAAGGTAACATATTCACAAATTCTGGGATTTGGATGTGGACACCTTTGGAGAACCATTATTCTATTGACCTATAGGCTTTGCACATTCCTTGCATCTTAATTGGTTTGGGATTTGTATCATTACTAGTTTAAGTAAATGAAATGTTTGAATTTATATATTCTGTTTAATTATTGTTAGTATTTAGGAAAATTAAGTGTTTAGAACAGACCATCTTATAGTCTGTTTGTGGTTTATGTTGATTTTCTTGAAAAATTTGGGTAAATAGGTCTTTGAAAAACAATTTGCTTTTCAACCAAGTAATTGTTGCTATCCATCTGTTCAACTAATATTTTGAAATAATATTTTAGATTTTTCCTTAATCTCCAATTTCTCTTTTATTCACAGCACCCTCTTCTTGTTTTATGGATGTGAACTCTTCTTGAATTTCTGACATTATGAATTAGATAATTTTCTGTTTTCTTAAAAGTTAGTTTCTTTCTTTATTTGGATTATCTCTGCTTTCATGCTCTTCGTTTTCCACAAATATCTGAAAATTGATTATCCATTCAAATAAGTAATAGAAAGTAGAAAATGATCAGTATTGGAAACCAGTGGGTTTCCTTATAAAAATAATTGTTTGTCTAGCAGTGATGACAAAGCTCTTGTGTTGATAAGTGAGTGGGCATGTGCTTCAAAATGTTTGAGGCAAACAAGAGTTTTCAAGTAAAAATACTATTTTGCCTCTCCTCCAAGTTCTATCATGCCATCTAGTGGAACTGTATACACAGTTTTTTCATTTTGCTGAGATAGCTGGTCTTACTCACTTCCTGGAAGTTTAACCTGGAAGCAAGCCACAAATAGAGTTGTTTTTGTAACGAGGGCAGAGGATTGGCCAAGTTAGTGGCCTTTACAATACGATAAAGTGGACTTAGGCTATTTTCTTCTGCTAATTCACAGTGTGGGAATTTCCTGGGGCTATGTCAGTTAACTCAATACACAGTTTTTCAGTAGCCTGCTATGTCTGGTTGCAGATTTGTATGGCTGTGTTTAGTTTTGTTGCTGATTATTTAAATAAAAGAGCTCTTTGTTTTTATGAAGTTTTCAATGTAACTAGTTGGCTTTCTTTTCCTAATTATCTCATACGTTATATATTTATTTACATTTCATATTTCTTCTTTTAATTGGATTTTAGAAAAGGGCATTGAATCCCATGTTCCTAACGAAACAGGTGTTGGGTGTTTAGTAGTTTGTTCATATATACCTGAACACTGAAGAGGAATTCATGGTCATTGGTCCAAGTTGGCCCGATGGAGGAGATAGAAGACAGAGCAGATAATTTCAGTGTATTAGATTAAATGCTACTGAAGTGGAAAAGCAAAAGAGAAGGTGTCCTAAGGCCAGTCTGGGGTTCTGGGACAGTTCTTAGAAGAGAAGAAAGCTTATGCTGAATCTTATAAGATGAAAAGGATTTAAACAGGCAAAGAAAGCCAGTAAAGCCCAGAAAGAAAAGCTTCAAGGAGAGTGTTCTAGGTAGGGGACTAAAAATAGTATAATAAAAATGAGCTAGAATGCCTTCCCTTTGTTAACGTTTAGTTGGCATAACTAAAATACAAAATTCACTGGCAAAAGGAAAGGAATGTTTACAAACTGGACCCTGGCCAATTCTTCTTTTTCACTCAGTGTTTTGTTGGGTTTTTTTTTCACAACAGGGAAAATTTTGTTCAAATAGGCAAGTTGTTAATGTGAGAGTTGTGCTACAAAGTACCTAAGACATTTTGATGTCAACACTCCAATGACTACAGATCCCCTCCTTCTTTTGAAAGTCATTCAGCTTTATTATAAAGAAAAATGGCAGGTAATTAATTTTTGTAGTTATGCCTCTCATTTTATGACTCCCATATGTTCCCTTCTCCTCCATTTAAACAGTACACACTCAGCAAATCATGAACATGTTTGTTTTCCAATGTGCAATTAAAGCAGCCTAAACTCTAGAGACCATAAGCAATATTATTTGACATTGCATTGGCTATAGTTACAATATTCACCAACCAAATTAAAAAAAAAGAGGTTCATGAAATTGCTTTGCTTCTTTTAAATTCACAATAAAGTATACTGCTAAGTAAATTTGTTTATTTGTACTTCTTTCTCTTTTTCTCTCCGATTTGTTTCCATTTTGCCCTATTTTTCATTGTTTTTATGATGTGACTCAAATTTTTCTCATTCACTTTGCGTTACTAATTTCCTTACTTGTAGACATCAGTGTTTGCTTTTATATAATACTATTATTTTTCTCTAGTGTTTCAAAAATTTTTTTTTCTCTAATAATATTGCTAGGATCTTGCATGCAGGTCTTGAATAATCCTTTTCACATAGCATTTTAAATAGTTTTATTGAGGTATAATCCTACATATTTAAAATATACAATTTGATGGATGTTGACATAGGTATATGCCCCAAACCTTTACCAAAATCATGAAAATGAAGTTATCTATCACTAGGAAAAGTTCACATATGTCTCTTTGTTATCCTTCTCTCCCTCCCTTCCATGGCCAATATTACTCCGATCTCCAGTCAACAAGTGATTAGTTATCTATGATCTTTCTAGAGATATATTTGCATTTTTATTTCTAGTATTTTATTTAGATTAAATCATATATTATATACTTCTTTGTGTGACTTGTTTGACTTTGTAAAATTCTTCCATGGTGTTATATGAATCAGTAATTCCTTCCTTTGTATTGCTGGATACAATTCAATTTTATAGATACAGTTTGTTAATCTATTCATCCCATTTGAGTTGGGATGAATATCCCATCTGGCTACTATAAATATACCTGCTATGATCATTTAGTACCAATCTTCATATGGAGATATGCTTCTATTTATCTTGGGTAAATATCTATAAGGGGAGTGGCTGGATCATATAGAAGGTATATATGTAATTGTCTAAGAATTTTTTTTTAATTTTCAAAAAATTGCCAAAATTTTTTTTCAAAGTGGTTATACCATTTTACATCCCCATCATCAGTGTATGAAAATTCCAATTCCTCCTTATCCTTGTCAACTCTTAGTATGATCAGCTTTTTAATTTTTGCCATTCTGATGTGTGTCACTATTTCATTATCATTTTAATTTTCATTTCCTTAATGACTAATGTTCAGTTTCTTTTCATATGCTTATTGATTCTCTGTAGATCTTCTCTAAAGAAGTGTTTCTTTGGCCTTTTTCTCCAGATTTTTAATTTAAATTTGGTTATCTTAAGTGTTCTGAATACAAATGCGTTTTCAGAAATATGATCTGTAAATATTTTTCCTCAGTCTTACAGTTTATTGATTGTTTTAGTAGTATGTTTCAAAGATTAGATGATTTTAATTTTACTAATGTTGAATTTATCTATTTGTTCTTTTGGAATTATATCTTAAATATGTTTGATATAGATTTTCTCCTATATTTTCTGCTAGAAGTTTGTATTTGTAAGCTCTATATTTAGATCAGTGTTTCATTTTTGGTTAATTTCTTTGTGCATTGTGTAACATATAATTCTAAGATTTTTTTTTTGTATAGGGACACCAATTGTACCAAATACTGAAATGTTTATGCACTTTTATAAAAAATATGTTGTCTTGATTACTATACCATTGTAATAAGTCTTGAAATCAGGTAGTGTTAGTCCTCCTATTTTTGTTGTTGTTGTTTTACAAAATTGTTTGACTATTTTGGTTTCTTACATTTCCATGCATATCAATTAGTATATGTTTGACTTTTAAAAATGAATTAGTTAGGGTTTTCAAGTGGTAATTTGTAACTTATGGATGAAGCTTGCGTACAAGTAACCTCCAAAATGACCTCTCAATTCTATTTGAACTCTCTTAGTTGAAACCTTATTTTGGACATTTCTTCCCCCCTTATGGTCATGAAGGCATTCTCAATCTCATAGTGCCAGGACCATGCTCATCTCTGGGAGTCATGTTCCACATAAAGGAAAGGGTAATATGTTCATTTGCAGAGTTTGGCTTAGGGAGAAAGAGAGGCTACATCTGAGCAACAAAAGCAGTTCTCTGGGGATGACTCTGGCCTGTTTACAAGTAAGCTTAGCTTTGCCATTACAGAAATTAATCTCATAAGGACCAGCCTCAAGATGGAGAACTTGCCTTATTAAATTGGGACTCTCCAATGTTTGAGAGCATCAGGAATTTCCCAGGTTGAGAAGTTTAATAGCTCTATATTTTTTCTCCAGTCCCTCAAGGGATGTTGCAGTTACTTTTTTTGTTATTTGCCAAAATACTCTAGAATGCATCATGGTAATACATTAAGCTATACCAAATCACCAGCTCCCAGAACCTATTCTAGGCTCCATGTATTTGGGTTATTTAAATAATGACCATTGCCCAAATATCCCTGAAGATTGAGAGAATGATCAGCTAGAGGAAGGAGTGGTAACAAAGAATTAGGATTTAACACATGATTATCACTACTGAATCATCATATAGATATTTATTTTTCATTTCCAGTGTATTCGAACAGTCAGAAGGAAATTCTTGAAATTGTGGAACTGCAAACCGTACAATACTTAGAAATTTGCTTTCTAACTACTTGCTAAACCTTGAAATTTATCACTTTTTGTATATATATATTTTTAATAAATTTTTTCAACAAATGAATTAATAAGTAAAGATTAAATATAGAAAATATGCATCTAATATCCTAAGTACATTCAAAGAGAAAAAACAACACAAACAAATGGGAGAAGTTATTTGAAATAAATTTAAGAAAAGTATAAAGTACTTCAAATTACTTACATTTAGTAAATAAATACATTAAAGTGAACCCTTGTATCTAAAAAGTATATGTATTTTAAATAAATGTAGATTTTGTTTTCTAGAGTCACTCTGGTTCATAGAAGGAAAGAATGATCTAGTTCAGCACTTTCCTAAACTTCAGGGAAGTTAAGATTTTTGCACAGGGTTATAACATTAGATAGAAGCTAAAATTAAGATTCATACCAGGTGAATCATTATCAGTAGATTTTACATCATACTCATATAATTTTCCAATCCTTATTAGTAACATGGGTCAGACGTTCCTGAATGTGTAAATGAACAGGCTGTTACCACTGTATAATTTCCTTTATCACATGTAAATAAATCTATATCTGTATATTAACATATAATAGAAATCGAATGCGTTTTGATCTTCTACAATAATGTGGATATCTGTTCGTCTCCCATGTCACTATCTCAATGAAGCTCGTTTTATCTTAGAATTCTGAGGTATTTTCCCATGTGATCTCATGTATAACTTCATGAGATCAGAAGTATGTCCCTCTTCATTTCATTAGTAGGAGTAACATCACATTTGGCTCACTGAGTTCAATAAACATTTGCTTCATGAATAAATGAAAGAATAAATGGATTTTTAAGAATTCTTTTTTCTTAAATTCAGAAATGTCTTCATTTTATGAGTCCAACCACTTTGAAAGGTAGAGTGGACTTTTAATATTCTATAGCTATTGTGTCTTTGGAAGTATTGGCACCCCAGCTGAAAAACTGGTTTGTGTGGATTTTATTTGAACCATTGAACTTAAAATAAGAAATAATCATCTTCTTGTATATTCTTTTTACACTACATTTTCCAGTATTTCTTAGCCCAGTTTTCAAGTAAAGTAATTTTTTAATAACATCTGAATTTCTTATCATCTCTTTTCTTCTCTCTGTACTCTTCTCCTTAGTACTTAATTTTCACATTTCCTTTTTTCCTCTCTGTTTTGTCCCTTTATATATTTTTTCTCTTTTCCTCCCTCTGTCCTCTCTTTTGGCTATAAATTCAGCTTGAATCTCTTTATCCATAGTACATTAAGCTTTTTTTGAAATGTAGTCCCTTTAGAATTAATAGAAACAATGTAAGCTGGGTAGCTGCTAAACATAATTTCTCTTTTATACACTGAATTATTAAATATCCTAGGTATTTCTGAGATAGCATTTCTATTCCTGGGACTGTAAAGGAAGAATTTGAATCATTGACTGAAAATTTGAGTGTAGATATTGAAACATGGCAATGATAAGCCTTCTAGAAGCAGTCTTTGGATATTGAATTAATACATCTAGGGTTCACACACAAAAATATGTCATCGTGAAATAATTATTACTGTTTCCTTGTATGCTTTTATTAAAAGCGCGTAAGAGTGGTATCAAATGGCCATGTCCCTTTGACAGACTCTATCTTGCCCTGTGAATTCGGCCAAACAACTTTGGCAAGAGTCTTAATTTCCTTATCTGAAAATGAATGCTTTAGTTCTTAAAATACATATCAGCTCCCCCTAATATTAAACTCTAGAATATTTATTGGCTAGTTGAACAGAATGGATGTGAAGATCATTCAGCATGTTAACAAACGGCAGTGGTGAAGTCCCAAAAACTCTGATTCAGAAGTTCTGAATTACTGAAGCACAGGCAAAGCAGGCATTGTTAAAGTGGCTGAGCATGATAATGATTCCTGAAATGCTTTTACTTCCTACTTGAAGTTCTATATGCAAAAGAATAATAAAGACATAATGCTAAACAATCTTCTGCATTAAGAATAAAATTTCCAACCTAGGATATAATCAAGCAATTCATCAGTAAGGATTGCTTATAATAAACTTTGCCCTGGAGATTAGGATATCACACACATGGGCTACAAGCATTTTAATTTGGGAATCCACCTTTCATTAATTTGTGGTTTATTAAACTTCATAGAAATCCACTCTTTTTTATTTTTATTTTTATTTGCCTGGACAGGCTCCAGGAAACCAACCCGGGCCTCCGGCATGGCAGGCGAGAATTCTGCCATTGAGCCACCGTTGCACTGCTCCCATTGCATTTTTGATTTCAGGATATTTGAAGTGTCCTAGTGAGAAAAGATGTTGTGGAATGTAAACACCACCTTATTCTATCTGTGTTACTAACACTGCTAGAAGAAAAACTAATGAGGTTCACGCCAGCCACAAACATCCTTAATCACTAACCCAATACTGACAGACTCTGTCTCTGATGCATGGCCACTCCCTTTAGCTGACCTTTCTTCCTAAACCTTTCCAAATGATCTTCAGACAGTCCAGTTACGGCGCTTCCCAAATGAGACTCCAACTTAAGATTCTGGAGTGCACCTGTCCCATTGCTGAGAATTTGGGTAGTAAGAAAAAAAAAATCAATATAGCAAGCACAAGTAAGACTCAGAGGGGAGTAGCACAACTCTTCTTTTTTCTATTGTGTGAGAAAAAAACAAAAAAAGAGTTTCCTTGCAATGTAAATTGTATCACCTTGTCTTTGATGTAAAAAAACAGAAGGTTAATAAAAATATATTAAACTATAATAGAACTTTAATTGATAAACTATAATGGGTTTTCATTTGATAAATTGATGATAACAAAACATAAAGAATTTTACATGCCTGAAAACTGTTTGTTTTTTTTACTGCCTTTGTCATTTAACTGATAAGTTCTGAATTCCTTAGAAGAACAGGCCAGGGCAGTTTCAAAATCCTCTGTGAAATCTTTGTGTTCTTTTCATTTTGAGAATAAATGAATACACTAACTTGCAACTTAAAAGAAAAAGTTGTTAATTCATCTTTTGACTTTTGCAACTTTGTACTAGTGTCAAGGACATTTTAAAAAGACACTAGTAAACAATTCTAAAGACTGGCTCAATCTAGATACCTCAGAGATGGTAATTAAACATATTAATACTGTATATAATAAAGATCTGCTCTCTGAAGAAAATAAAGTTAAAATCTGTTACCATTCTCTGCTGAAGACTATTCCAAACATTACATTAAAAGCAGAACATTTTTGAAATTTTCAAAATTTTCAGTTGAACTTTAAAATGTTTGAAGTATGACTGGGTCTAATTGTCTTTTGACTAATAAATAGCTATTGAAACAAATAATTGCATAATTTGATAAACATATAGGGTGACTTTATTTTTAATTAAAAATTTCATTAGATATGTATATTCAGTGGTGTTATTTTTGCTTTAATAGACATAGCCTTTTTAATTTTCTTCCCACAAAAGAAAAAGTAAATAATTCCATTGAAACTGCAGGGAGGAAAGTAGGCAGGTCGAAGTAATTACAGAACTGGAACTTCTCCAGAACACTGGGGATAACATCCTGATTATTAGAGCAGCATCTTTTACAGCCACAAGTGATCTTCAGAGCAGATTGATCCCTCAGTTCCTGCCTCACCAAAAGGCCTCTTCTAATTCCTGCTGGAGCAATGGTAACCTGGTAAGATAGGTGGTAAATTTCTGTTCACTATGAAGTAACTTCCAAAATCCACGTGTAGCTTTACCCAATTACTTAGGTAATCTAAAATGCTTATCAATATGAGAGCATTCTATTCTGTTGTCTGAGGACTGCTAAAACTGGAGCCCTAAAACGGATGGACCCAGGAGGCCCTGGAAAGTTTTAACTTTCTCTGAAACCATAGGTGTCTTCTAGTGCATTGAGGCTAATGAAGGTGAAGGCATTGCCCTTGAAATGAGATGGTGACTCCTATGATCCAAACAGATCTTAGCCCAGGGAAAAATATTTTCATTCATCTAATTTTTATTTATTAAGTTGTACCTTCACCAAGTTTAAGGAGTCATAGTGTATGAGTTAAAAACATGTAAGTCAGAATGAAAATTCTGAGAAGAAATAAATTTATCTCAATTTGTAGAAAATGATATTAAAGCCAGAACATTATATATAAAGTGATAGATAAAAATTTGTTAAGTAAATGAATCATATGAATCATGACATGGCAATTTAACTTGACAGAACTGTGTCCTGAGATATGAGATCAGCCAGAGAGACAAAATAAAGAAGTTAAAGAGCATTAAAATTGTTGGAATATCACATTTCATAGAAATAATAGAATATGTCATCAGAATATTTTCCTAATTTGTAAACATTAACATTTAAGGGATCTGAACTACTACACTACTACATCTAACAATTAGAAAGACTTGTAAAAATGACACCTCACCTTCCCACTGAATTAATGAATAAATTAGTGAATTTTATATACATGTATATATATACACATATAAATATATATACATATATTCATATAAATATACAAAAACATACACATATATTTATATATACATTCATATAATGTAATTACAAAGAAACAACATCCCCAAATTATCCTACCTTTCTCAATCTCCTGTCTGGTAGATGCCAGGGATAATAGCATTTCCAAAAACTACTTGACCCTAAAAAAATATATAAAGAAAACTGTTTCTACAAATTTACACTGCTTTTACTAAATTGGTATTTATAGATTAGTTCCAAATACATAAAATAATTTTGGAGAAGTCGCTTTTACCTAACTTACTTTTTTGTTAATGAGAACAGAATCTAACTGCTATAAAATTACAATGTGTATTTAGATCTGAGTTGCAAAGCAATCATTCAGTTGCAAATTATTATAGAAGTTCACCAGGATAGGTTGACTATTTTAGAATCTTCAATTTTCAAAGAAGCACCAATGTTTAGTTCATGTAACTAGCTTGCTGTCAGTGCCATGCAATACACCAAGATTTTGGCATTAAACAACTCTGGTTTCATTACAGGTTTGTCACTTGTTAGAAGAGTTAGCTCCCTACTCCCTTGCTCATTCTCATCTTTTCATGACCAGGGCCTGCCCAACAAAAACTGAGAATCCAGAAAAAACGTATTTCTAGAAGCCAACACACGAATATGAAATAGAAAATTGAACCTATAGTCCCTAAGAAAGACCAAATAATTTGATTCAGAAAGCCACTCCATGGAGCACAAGAGTGTAGGCTCCACATTTCTATTGAGAAGTGACAGACACATTATTGATTAACCTTAGAGTAAATTCACTGCATTTCTTTCTTACTTGAATACCATTTTCATCAAAGATCAGAAAATTATCTATCAAAAGAGACCAGACGTTTTTCCTTTTCTCCATTTATTTTTCAATATCAGAGGCCACGTGAATCATCACTGGGCTGTCTTTAATTGTAATTGAACTGACACACTGATTTAATACGCTATTTTTTTTATTTTTACAAACTATGAATGTGGGATCTAATATTGGTATAAGACTAAAGAAAAACTAGCATGTGAGCAGGAGGTCTCCACCTCTCACAGCATTCACCATACCTTATTATAATTACTTGTGCAGAGATCTTTCTTCCTACTAGTTTATAAATATCTTGAGCTTAGGAACCTCACATTTCTTCTTTACTGTTTGCTCTCTGCTTAGTCCAGCATCTGGCATGTAGTGAGTGCATAAGAAATAGGGGTTAAAATGATACAAATTGGAATTAAATTGAAAGATGAAAAGTGACCCTTAAGAAGACATTTACAAGAATGGCTTCTTTCTCACAAAAGTAGTTGCAATCAGGTCTATTTGACTTATGGCTGTATGATTTGTGGTACTTAAAATATTCAAGCTAATAAAATACACTTAAGGAAACTATCATAGGACTAATATATGTTACGCAATTAATAAAATGCTGCCTTATGATTTTCTCTATGAAAGAAGCCTCTGGAGTCCTTAATGCTTGAAAAGCCTTGGCAACAGAAAATTATATCTCAATCTTACATGGTTTGGAATAAAAACTAAAATGTCAAAGTATTTGTAGTAACTGTGCTTCTGAGTTTCCAGCTTGGATAGAAGCACAGAGGGAAGATATTTTGTAATCATGGCCTTATATATGTTTGAAATAAAAGAATTTTAAGCACTGTGGTTAGAAAAGGAAGTTTTTATGTTTAACAACTTAGTATATCAGATTCTTTTGCAGACTACCCATGCATCACCATAAAGCAGAAAGGAAGATGAGAGAAACACATGCTCACTTAATAATGTGCAAATACTTCATACTCTGAATTGACTGCCTTAAAAGGATTTTTCATGTAGGTGAAAACTGGCAAACTTTACGAAGTTAAATGAAACTAATTTTCAAGACTTCAAATTTGAGTACTAAAGAATCAGGATCTGAGGCACCAATAAAGTTATTATTGTTTTGAAATACGATGATTCAAACGCGACACCTGCAGCATTTTCTGCAAGTGGGATTGAGTTTTATAAGGAATATTCATTTTCTTCATGAGGAAGAGAAGAATTCTCTTTAGATAAAATGACTTCAATACAGCAATCCTTTTAAAAATCAAGCCCACAGTGGTAGAAATGTAAAACAGAAGTGTGCCCACGTACTAAAGAAAATATGTATCTTTCCAGAAATTGATTTCATAATTCTAAGCAAAAGGAAAAGAATGCAGATTTCTTTTTACATTTTCTTATGTTCCATAATTACTGTGAGCTATTTAACTATTTTATGTCTCTATTACTTTTTTTTAGTTTTATTATTTTGAGACCATTGTACATTCACAAGCAGTTGTAAGAAATACTATAGAGAGATGCCTCTACTCTTCACCATTAATTGTGTGTGCATTTGGGTCTATGCAATTTTAGCACATTAAAACTCACGTGGTCACCATGTGAGGCAAGATAAATAACAATTTCATCACAAAGATCCCAAGTGTTGCTTTTTTTTATAGCCACAGCCACCTCCATCTGCCCCATCCTCATTAACCCCTGTAAACTACTAATCTGTTTTCCATCTCTTTACTTTTTGTCATTTCAAAAATTCTATAATAGTAGTATATATTATATACAGAATAATGCAGTACATAACCTTTTGAGACTGGCTTCTTATGCTCAACATTATTTTTGGGAGATCATCAAAGTTGTATCTATCAATTGCTCATTCTCTTTTAATGCTGAGTTGTGTTCCACGATATGGATGCAGAATAGTTTGTTTAATCGTTCATCTGTTGAAGGACATTTGAGTTTACAGTTTCAGGCTGTTACATATAGAGCTGCTGTGAACATTTGTGTACAGGTTTTGTGTGAACATAAGATTTCATTTATCAAGAATGAATTTTTAAGTGGGCAATTTGTAAGTAGTGCCCATGGTAACTACACATGGTAAGTAGTTTTCTTTTTCTTTATCTGTCAATTTGGTTTGTTTTTACTAATTTTTAAGAGTTCTGTATAAATTCCATCTGTAAGTCCTTTTACAGATATGTGGTTTGAAAATATTCTTTCCCAGTGTCTATCTCTTCTGATCATTTTTATAGGGACTGTAGCAAAGGAAAAAGGTTTTTTTAATGTTGATGTGTTTCATTTGATCAATATTTTCCTCTTAAAAATCATGTTTTTGGTGTCAATTCTAAGGACTCTTAACTTAGCCCTAGATATCAAAATTTTTTCCCTAGTTTTGCTCTAATAGTTTTATCTTTTATATTTAAATCTGTGATCCATATTCAGTTACATTTTTTTTAATTTTTTTTTTTTATTTGCATATGGGCAGGAGGCACCAGGAATCAAACTCCAGACCTCCAGTATAGCAGGTGAGAGCACTGCCTGCTGAGCCACAGCGGCCTGCCCTCAATTACATTTTTTATACCCAGGTTCATTTGGATGTCAATTGTTCCAGTATCATTTGTCAAAAAGGTGAATATTCCTCCAGGAAATTGTTTTCGTATCTTTGTCAAAAATCACTTGGGCATATTTGAATGGGTCAATTCTGAGTTCTGTATTCTGTGCCATTTTACAGGTGTCTATTCCTCCACTAATACTATACAGCCTTTGTTACTGTTATTATTCATATATAATACATGAATATATATTGATATTACTATTGAGTAATATGATATGACAATATATATAATCATATATATTGATATATATATAATATTGAATATATAATATTACTATTATTCTTTTTCAAAATTACTTTCCATTTTAGGGGCAGTGCTTTTCATATAAGTTTTAAAATAAACTTTTGGTGTCTACAAAGAAAAAAGAAAACTCACTGAAATTTTGATAGAAATCCCATTAAGTATATAGATCAATTTGGGAAGAATTGACATCATTACTATGTTTTCCAAAAATGAACAGGATATATTTCTCCATTGGTTTAGGACTTCTGTTATTTCTTTAATCCACACTTTGGAATTTTCATGATATAAAAATTAAGCATAAAATTATAGCTGAGATTTAATTTTATTTGAAGCAATTGTAAATTTCATTTGCTTTTTAGTTTTGGTTTCCATGTGATTGATATTAACATATAGAAATGTTATCAACTTTTCTGTGTTGACATAGTCTCCTGCAACCTTATAGAATTCATTTACTCTAAGAGTTGTTGCTGCTCTTTTTGCAGATTTTTTGGAATTTTCTATGTAAACATAGAAATGTGCAACATTTGCAAATGTGCAAAACTGAAAAATCTACTTTTTCTGATATTAATATAACGATTCCTGATTTCTTTTTATTAATGTTTGCATGGTATGGTACATCTTAGTCCATCTATTTTCAACCCTTCTAAACTATTATATTTTAAATCACTCTCTGTTGTACAGTTGCTTCATGTGCTTTTTTTTTTCAGTTTGTTTTTTCACTCTGTTAATCTTTGTCTTTATTGGTGTATTTAGTTTATTTACATTTAATGTAATTTGTATTTGTTTCTTTTTCCTGGATTTCTGTGGGGCATCTGAACATTTTTATCTTTCTTTGTTACATTTGAGTGTAAATATTTATATGACTTTTTAGCACTTGTTTTAGAATTATATTACATATATACATAATTTAATCACATCCTACTGATGTCAAATATCAGAATGAATTATAGAAAACTTATCATTCTTTGCATCACTTTACTCTCCTATATTCATAATATAATGGTCATAAATATTTTTTCTATAGTCATTAAGAACCACATTATATGGTGTTATAATTTTTGCTTCAGTCACCAAACATAATTTTGAAATATTAAGAAGATAAATCAATTGTATATACCCATATTTTTGCTATTTTCATTGTTATTTCTTCCTTTCTGATATTACATACTTCCTTATTTTATCATTTTCATTCTATTAAGAGAACTTCTTTTAGCCATTATTTTAGGGTAGGTCTCTTTTTTTTTTCCTTTCATCTGAATATATCTTGCTTTCTCTTTCATTCCTGAAGGATGTTGTCACTGGTTGTCAGTACTTTTCTTTCAACCTTGAAAATTGTTGTTTTATTTCCTTCTGACTTCCATGATTTCTGATGAGAAACCCAGTAGCATATGAACTGTTTGTCCCCTAGAGATAGTAAATCATTTCTCTCTGGCCGCTTTCAAGATAGTTGGTGTGTCTTTAGAATTTAGAAGTTTAGTTATGATGTTTCTTGGCACGCATTTCTTTGAGTTTATCCTGTTTGAGATTTGCTTAGCTTCTTGAATCTTCAGACTTCTGTTTTTTGCCAAATTAGGGAAATTTTCAGCCATTATTTCTTCAAATACTTTTCAACCACCTTTTTTTTTATCCTAGGATTATGATAATGATTTTTAGATCATGTTCCACTTATTTTTTTGTCTATTGTGTCTCTTTGTTAAGATTTAGTAAATCTATTGCTCTATTTTCATGCTAACTCTTTTTTTCTGTCATTTCCATTCTATTCTTGACCCATCAATTATGTTTTTAAAATTATTATTACTTTAGTTATGGCTGTTTTCAGTTATAAAATCAATTTGTCTTTTTTAGTTTTTTTATACTCTTTATTGAGTTAAAATCATGTTATATATGATTCCTGGTGCCTGCCTATGCAAAGAAAAAAAATCATATTATATAAAATTTACAATTTTACCTACTCTAAAGTCTAATTCAGTGATTTGTAGCATATTCACAGTATCATGCAACCTTTACAACTACCTAACTTCAGATCATTACTTTAACCCCTAAAGGAGACCTGTATTTCCAGTTCTCCCTACCCCCATGTTCTGGCAACCAATATATTTTCAGTCTCCATGAATATTCCTATTCTGGACATGTAATATAAATTAAATTACACAATATGTGGCCTTTTCATTCTGTTTTCCTTCACTTAGTATATGGTTTGATTTTCAGATCCATCTATATTGTAGCATATATCAGGGCTGTTTATATTCTAGGTCACCACTAAGATGTTGAGTGGGGGATGGGAATGAAGAAAGTTAAAATGCCAAATAGCTCATAAATTGTAGAGAGCCAGCTGCTTTTTTTTTTTTAATATAAGTGCCATGGTTGTTGCAAGCTTTTTGTTAGTTTCCAGAGTTTTGAAAAATAATTATTCTAAAAGAGTATTTACATTGCTTTTAAAATAAGGCTGAATTTAACTTTTCTTATTTCTCCATTTTCATTGGCATTCTCTTGTACTTTTCGTATCTTCTATTTCTTTGCCAAGATTTTCTTTTCCATGTTTTGAGATTCTCTATTTTTTTTCCATCTGTTTCAGGGGTGCTTATAAGTGTTCACTGAAGAACTTTTATGTTGGCAGCATCAAAATATATGTCGGATAATTTTACTATCTCTGTCAAACCTGGATATTTTGTGTATTATGTTATGAGACTCTGGACCTTCTTAAAACATTGTGCTTTTGCAGGCCTCCTCTGTAACTGCTCCTTTGGTGAAAAGCAGGGGTACCACTTTGTTAGTACCAGAGTTAAGTGGACATTGAGGTTCTCATTTGGCCTCCATTTTCCACTTTGGTGGAAAATGGGTCCTTGTTACTGCTGGTTGGGCTGACTTCAGGGTCCCCACATGACTCCCATTGACACCAAGGAGTGGGGCTCCAAAATTCCAAGTGTTGATGAAAATCTTGACTCTCTGGCATGGCCCCTCTGTGGACATCCAAGTAGGGTGGGGGTGGGGGCTGTCTACTTGACCTTGACATTTGTTGGCTGAGCTGGTGGTGATACCACAGATTTTTCTGTAGCATATAGCAGAAGTATAATGGTTATTGCCTAAAAATTTCTGCCTTTCTATGTTGCCCCTTTTCTGGTCCTTTGGGTAAAAGAACAGGTTTTTTCTTGAGGCTTGTTTTTTTCTGGGCCCTTTGGCTTTTTTGGGTGACAGTCTTCTCCAATTCCCAATTTGAAGTATATAAGTGAAGAAGAAAACACAGGGAATTCTTCCACCATTTATTCCTTAGATCTCAAGGTCCCTAGCCAGCTTGTCATCTTCTCTCCTACTTTCAGAGTTTTTGTGAGTTTGGTTTACAAGTAAAGCACAAGTTTTGCAGCTGTATTCAGGTGGGGGGGATAAGGAAAAAGTGCATCAACTCCATCTTTCCAGAAGTGGAAATCTGCTTGAATTTAATTTTTAAATTTTTTGGAAATTAAATTATACATATCCATATCCATGCACACACATGAATACTACACAGCCTTTAAAAAGGAATGGTGGATAGTGCAGTGACAAGACTGTGAGGCTCACTGTCCTAATAGAATTTATTGTCTAATGAGGAAATCAATTAAAACTAAAAATATGGAATACATAAAATTCTTTGAAACAGTAACACTAAGCCTCAACTGTAAAGAATGAGGAAAGAACCATCAATGAACAGGTTAGCATGGGAATAGTGGTGATGTAGGGTAGTCTATGTAAGGTGTCTTAAAAAGAAAGGAAAAGCATAGAAAAAAATAGAATACAGTGCAGTAGAGGAGACAAAGGAAAACCGGAGAATGAGGAACCTAGTGAGAAAGGAGATAGCAGCAGGAAAGGATGTTAGAGCCAAAAATTTTACTAATATGAAAGACTACCATGACTGTATATCTAGGATATCTTTATGAATATGCATAAAAATATAATCAAAGATGTTTTCTGTAAGAACAAAGGTCAATTATGTTAGTGATTATTTTCTATGGGTGGTGTTTCTGGATGATTTGAACTTTCTTGTTTTTTTTCATATTGCTTAAAATATGAAATTTCACATTGTTCATATTTGACAACAAAATTAATAGAATATTTAACAGTAAATAATATATTCATTTTACAGAAATGATGATTTTTAAAAATTATCTTTCCAACTTCTTTTCCTCATTCAAGTACGCTATTTCACCCAGATTCTAAATCAATAAATTTTACTACTTTGCATGCACAGACCATCATCTATAATGAAATATCCGGAAATGTATTGGTGAACTTTGTTATGGGGACTGATGAGATAATTGGATAGTTTACTTTGGCTTACAGGATAATTTGCTAGATTTCTTTTAATCTGTAAATATCCTTAAGATTTTTAAACACTTTAAGGAAGGGTGTGAGGGATTACTGGA